>JAQGBZ010000236.1:0-98240 GCA_034687125.1 Neelides folsomi | reverse complement strand
TATAAATAATTTTAACGATACGATTTTTTATTTCCATCCGGTTATATATATACAAAATATATCCCTAAATACATCTTAAAAATTTAATTTTACTTTTGTAATCAACTATTAAATGATTTCATGTTGTTTGAAATTGAGATAAGTTAAATAAAAATTGAAGGCAGTTTCCGTAATTGCCGTATTTAGGCAACTGCAGTAAAATTTCGAATTAAGGCAATTGCCTAAAATTTTTGTATAATTTGTGGCAACTGCCTGGACCGGCAGTTGCCTTTACGGCAGCTATCTAAATTTAGGCAACTGCCGTAATTCCTATATCTTGCATGAGGCGGTAGTTGCCGTGACGGCAGCGGGCAGTTGCCGTCGCGGCACCCGGAAATTGCCGTTACGGTAGTTGCCGGAATTTCCCGGAAAACCTGACCGGGCAACGGGAACTCAGCCGTGTCGACGGCAATTGCCTGAATTTGCCGCAAATCCTGGCCGAAACACGCAAAGTCAGCCCTATTTTGTGCTCTACATGGAGCACCATGGAGTTTCAGGAGCAAAGGTGGAGCACCATGGAGTTTTCAGGAGCGATTTTTACCAACATGGAGTTTTTTTGCATGGAGCACCATGGAGTTTCGCTACATGGAGCAACATGGTGCTCCATGAAGCGGAATTTTATAAGATAGGGAAATTTACATAGAAAACTGCATGGAGCGAAATTTCACTTCATGGAGCACCATGGTGCTCCATGGAGCCTCAATTTTACAAGATAACGATATGTTAGCCAAAGGAAAGACCGAGAAGTTTCTAGGAATTTCTTCATTGGAGGATCTAAGTGATGCAAATGGAAATTTCAGCACGATGAAAATTACAAACTTGGATTATTCAAATTTGTTTGTAGTTGGAAAGTTCCTGCCCTAATCATTAATTTTTATATATATTATATATTTCAAATACGGCATTATAAGTACAATATTATAATTCGTTTAAAATGTGTAATTTGTAAAATGAATATAAAATGTATGTAAATCTCAAGTTCACTAAATAAAATAAATATTTACCGCTAAATGTAAATCCATATTTATATATTATTATAACATGTATTAAATATTATAAAATTTAAATATTTTTCTCATCTTTGCAAAAATTGATAGATCCCAATAACCTCAATTATACTCTTCTCTATGAAAACTCTACAGGAAGTAAATTATGATTTTTATGATATTAATATTAAGAAAATCACCCTAGATAAAATTATATAATAATTAGCATAGAAAAAGCTCAATTGATACTAAACTTCTCTTAATTGTCGTCAATTGATTTGGCTTAAAATGGGTTGCTTTTTTTCAACAAGAAGGAAACCATCCCCATCCCTCTGGGATATTAAGAATTTTTACACCCAAGAGAATAAAAACCCATTTGAAATTCCAGTGGTAAGGTCCAAGATATTAAACATCAATATTTAGTATATTTTACATACGAAAATAATAACATTGAATTACAAAACCATAATCTAACTTTTCAAAAGCTAAATGTCTATTTTGACCAAATAATAAAATTACATCCATTTCAAATATTTCACTTTATAGATTATTGAGAGAACACGTTGGTGTTTTTATACACGGAATATTTGAATTTCAATGATTATATTTCTTGCCGCCTTGTCAATTCTTCCTGGAACCGAGAAGTTGTTAAATTGCTCAAACAGCCATTGGATGGAAAACCAAAAAGGATCGTCCGATTTCGAAGCAAAGAAAAAGTCAAGAAATTCAATAAAATGTTTGGAAGTGTAAACACCAATTTTTCCTTCTCTTCTTTCCAATGGGACTTTGAGTTGAATCCAAACGAAGAATGTTTCATTCAATTCTTATCAATTGCAAAGGACATGAAGATGTTAAACATTTCACGACATAAAATCGAATTAGGAAATTTCTTCAAGTATGGTAATATTTTAAAGCCTATGAATCCAAACGTTTTTGAAAACCTAATTTTCCATTATTTTCCCTTCCTCACAAACTTCGCTTTCATGGACATTCCCTACGAGTCAAATTCTCATTCAACCATTTTTCAAACTGACGAAAGAAAGGAGATTTACAACTCATGCCGTTTGAATTCATTAAAAACCATTTGTGCCACCGTTTACGACAACGTTTTACCTGATTGCCAAATGCTTTCAGATGAAATTTTGAGAATTTCACCAAAATTAAAATTTCTCAGATTTGAATTCAGTGCCGATGGCATGCCAAGACCCAATCATCATTTAGGAAGAACTCTGAAAATGATTTCAAAACTTTCGCCGCAAGTTAAACTGTTGGATTGTGAATATGGAAGTTTCTGCGAATTTGAAACATTAGGATCTGAGCCAAAATTTCCTTATTTGCCTGGAGCTTTAAAAGCTTTTAGATCGATACAAGAATGGCAAAAAATACATTTTATTTTTATAACTTGTTTATATTGATTTTATTTTATATTCTAGTAATTGAAATTCATTAAATTTGATTTTTCAATTAGCATATCCCGTATGTACCACGACATGGACATTCTCACTCAGAGATTGGAATTCTCATCAAATATCTTACCAATTCAAAATACAGTCAAAATCCGATACGATTTGCCATCTTTAGAAGAATTGCGTTTGAAGGTTCATTTTCTCCCAATGAAATTGGAATTTTAAGTGCCAATGATCAAAATGACAATGATGAAATTGAAAAAATTCAAGTTAACCTATAGTGCTTTGCATTGGGAAACCATCGACAAATTTCAAACATTTTCATCGTCAATTAAATCTTTGGCTCCAAATCTCGAAGAGCTGAACATTGAAATTGTGATTAAGAATTATATAGAGAAACCAAATGCATGTCATAGCTTATCCATATTTCGTTTGGATGGGAGAAAATTTGGAGAATCTCTCAAAATTCAAAATTTGGCTGGGAAATGAATTGAGTTGGACTAAAGGAACTGAGGAAAAGTTTCTTGGAATTTCTTCATTGGAAGATCTCAGCGATTCATATGGAAATTTTAAAACAAAGGAAATTACGAATTTGGATTACTCCAATCATTTCATTGTCGGAAAGTTCCTGCCGAAATTGAACTTCAACATACGATCAGATCTTCATTGCTGCCTTCTTCGAAATTTCCCGCTAGTTCAAGCCCTGAAGCAATAGCATCCTAAATCTTAGAGCTTATCGCATCATTTAAATGAAATTAAAAAATAGCTTTTAATATAATTTCAAAATGTAGTAAATTTAACACTTTTTATATTATCAAAATCAAATCAATCATCAATATAATGTTAATTATAATAATTATATCTGTAGTATTGAATCACATAATCGCATTATTTAATTATCCGCAATGCGCAGATATATTACTAGAATAACGTGTAGCGAAGCAATGCGTATTTCATTATAAATATAGATTTTTTTAATATATCTTTTTATACGGCCGTATAATACGCTTTAAATCCCTTCCCAAACTATCCTCTCCTTTTATTCTATATTTTGTCCATGTCACGAGCACGAGGTTAATTCCAATAGATATAATAGATTTTGGATTAGAATGTCCTTTACAATATTTATAAATATATTTTTAGTAAGGGTTTATTTTCATATCTAACAATATTATAAAATCCTCCTTAGCTATACTTTAATTTAACGCACAACTCATACATTTCTTTGGACAATTCATGTGATTGAGTATCTATTAAAAAATTTATAATAATATAAAAATATAAAATATTTACTTTTCTTCCCATTTATTATTTTGTAGTTCATTTACAATGGGCTGTTTAATTTGTACAAATAGAGAAATCTTGTTTCAAATCACAAATACTCAATGGAAAGATTTCGCAAGCTGTCTTTATTTTCCTGAATCTTTCTATGAAAACTTGTTCGTCCCTTCCTACCTTTGTGGGTTCTGTGTGGAACTACTTGAAAAGAAGAAAACGATCCAAGAAGAAATCACAAGGCTTTTGAACGAGGTTGAATCTTACAAGACACAGCTGAAGGATGTTGAGTTCAATATTGGAAACAATTTCTTTAAATCCTATCAAAAAGAAATGGTCGAAAATAATAATTATAATTGTGATATGAGGAAGAGGATTTGGAGTGGTAATAAATTTTTGATATTTATTTTATTGCTTTATTAATTATAATTTAAAGTTTACAAAATCTGTTTGGTTTTCTAATTATGAAATATATTTGTGGACGAAAATAATTTAATTTTGTAATTTTAAATTTTTCGTTTAGAAATTGTCCGAACTGAAGATGGCCAAGTAATAAGCCCGCTGATAAACACGCCTTTATTTAACAACATCGAAAAATTGATAGAAATCCAATTAGTTGAACTTGATTCCTGGAAATTTCCTTCACCGAGATCATCAACTTCGATTCAAATTGAAAATAAAGAAGTTGGTCCAGGTGAAAATTCAACAATTAATATTTTACATTCATTCAATAAACAAAAATATTAACCATCCAAAAATTATGACCCATAAAGAATCATAATCGGGATTCTTTATTAATTTTGCTATATTTGTAGTTCAAATTCCTAATTTTGAAGTCGAAGTCACCAAAACAGAATCACCTGCTAATACTCAAACAAAACCTTCGATTGGATCGACTGGCCGACGGTCGAAGCTTAAGCAAAAGTTTCCTAAACGAGCCAGCTATGTCAGATATATTTCAAGAAAATGTGAGAGCGATACTTCTGTGTTTGAATCAGATGAATCAAAAAACGAATCTTCATCCGAGTCTGATTCTGACACTTTCAAAAAGTAATCTCCATTCTTTAATTTCAATGAGAATTATTGATATTTATTATATAACAATATTATGTATACATAATATTCATAATATTATTTGTAATTTAATTCACATCTTTTATGTTTGGATCTTTAGGGATCGGGATCATCTTGAGAATTTCTACGATGTGAAAAGAGTTAAGATAGATGGGCAATATGTAATGAGATTAAAAAAGAAAAGTCCCACAGACTATGGCAAAAAGAATTCTCCCGATTCAAAAAAGCAAGAAACGCATATTATACATACATAATAATAATAAAATTATCAATTATACAAATATTTGAATAGTATTCTAAATCTTTAAAAATCATAACTTTAAGTTTAACTACAATAATTATTAATTATTAACATGCATTTGTTCAAACAGTGTTTGTGAACCAAAAGGAAGAGCTTCTCCCAAGAAAGTCGTTTCTAAACGAATTATTGGAATCAAAAGATCGATTAAGAACGACCCATCGAGCTCAAATTCAAAATCTTCAAATCCAAAGATCATCAATAAAAATGAAATTCCAGCCATTTCAAAAGGAAACAAAAATCAAATCGATAAATCTTCAAAGAATAAAACAATCATCACAGAACAACCAATTATTTTCAAACCACCGGCCGAGAAAATCAAATTTTGCACAATTTGTAAAAAGGAATTTAATACACCGAAACAGTGCCGACTCCACATGAAAATCCATCGTGAAAAGACATTGGAATGTTCCAAGTGCGATAAGAAATTCCGAACCAACCAAGAATTGAATTTCCACGAGGCCGTCCATTCAGGAAGACGAGAATACAAATGCGACATTTGCTATTCGACGTTTTCAAGGCCCAATCACAAAAGTCACCATATGAGGACCGTCCATGGAGATTACGAAGGAGTGAAATGCAAAATATGTGGAAAGATCTTTCAAACTTCCTACCACTACGAAATCCACTACAAGAGACAACATTGGAAAAAAAGATTTGAATGCCAAATGTGTTCAAAGCTGTTCCTTTACAAATGCGAATTGGAAAACCATGCAAAAACCCACAAAACAACTCGGAGGACCAAATAGTATTTAATATTATTTAAAAATAAAGAAAAAAATGTTTCTTTAAAAGTTATAATTTATAATTAAATCTCTAATAGTCAATTAATAGTCTATTAAAAATTTCACTACACTTTAAATATGTTATGAATTACAAAATATTTTAAGCAGTACAGTGTAGTTAATATCTTCAGAGATATGGTATACAAACACACGTTAAATTATTATTATTATTATTATTTAGATTTTATACATTCTTTAAGTAGATATTAAAATTAATGTATCCATTAATTATTTTATATTATTGTTTCTAAATATATCATTTTAATTATTCTTATTGGAGTTGGAAGAGTAAATTAACCTTACATTAGATTATCCTTTAGTATTAGATTATAAGTAGTAAAACATTGTTAATTTTCTTTGATTTGTAAACGTGATAGCATAAATAAATAAATTTATTTAATAAATTATTTAACCCATAAATAAGTAGATTTTATTTATCCAATGTTGTTGTTGTTGTTGCATTATTATTTAAATTTTAAATTTTCTTTCCAATAGTATGCACCAATCTCAAATTTCATATATATATATATATATAATATCATAGATTTAATGTTGATGAAATTGGGTCAAGGGCAATTATTAATCATAATGGTAATAAGATTGATTTATATGACTTATGGATAAGCATTCGCATAAGTTTGACTCATAATAATCAGTAATCAGGATTGAATTTCTGGGATGTAATCACATTTGTGAATGGGTTGTTGTTCGGTGAGTGACACAAATCCCCAAAGGGCTTCCCCATTTAAACATTTGAACATAAGCATTGCAGTTCCCGTAATTTCAGAATTAGGGTTATGTCCAGGAAAGATTCACCAAAGAGTTTCCTTAAAAGATAATATTTTTTAATATAAAATATAACAATCTTTTATTAAATAATTTTGATATAAAATAATATTTATTAATTTTGAATATTGTTAATTGTTATTTACTGAGTAATTCTGCTTTGGAACCGACTGGATAACCGATTGGAAGACCAGTTAAGTAGCACGTTGGTTCACATTTAAATTTTGCAAAATCTTTTGGTTGAATTAATCCAGCTCCATTAGCTGCCGTGATAACACCCACAATATCATCAATTGGAGTGTTTTTTAAAGTTCCCTACAAACTCGCCAATACTGAATTAAGTGGAGTGCAGGTCATATGGAAACTTTTCCCGTTTCCGAATGTCAAGTTCATGTCGAAGAGTGTAAAGGCCACTTTGAAATACATATTTTTAAGATCATCTACACTCTTTGCACATATCCCATTGACAGCTTCATAACCGGTGGCATATTGATGCATGTTTGCATAGGAAAGAAAAAATTGCTTGGGTTCAAATAGCTTAATGGAGAAAAAACAATTTTAGTCAATTTTAGCAATATTAATGTGATATGAGTATAAAATACATATAATAGATGCGCATATACAAGAAATCAGACACACGACTCCCGGACTTTACTAGCGAACTATTTCTTGCGACATGTATTTAAATAGGTTTGGTTTAATTCTTTGAAGATCATTATCCTGCATTTTTAATTGAAAATTCTATTCTTTGTTGAAATTACATTTTAATTTTTCTAAACAGCGTTCCTACTTATCTAAATGTAAGCAAAGGCAAAGGGACAGTACTTCTTGTACAGAGCAAACCTCTGCGTAGCTCTGAACTGAGCGAAATCGCTCAGTTCACTAAAATTATTTTCCTTCATCGCTCAGTTCAGCACACTAAGCTCTCCACATCTCGCTAAGTTCAGCACAGTTCACTTCGTTCACCATAACGCCTTAGCTCATTTCAGTTCTTTACTATAATGAATAATGTGCTGAGCTGAACGACTAGTGAGCGAAAAGTTCCCTATGTAATAGGTTTGATAAACCATGTATGGTTCTGAACCGTGAGCGAAAAGTTGTTATCGAAAGCGAAACCGTGAGCGAAAAGTATGTTTAATGCATTGTATTTATCAAACCGCTTTACAGAATTGAGCGATTTCGTTCAGTTCACTATTTTTTCTTCCAGCGCTCAGTTCAGTTCAGTTCACTATGGTCGCCATAAGATCGTCGCTAAGTTCAGCTCACATTCAGTTCATTTTCTCTAATGCACTGAACTGAACTGCTGAAGGATCAAAAGTGAGCAAAAAGCTCACTTTTTTGCAGAGGTTTCTGTTTCCATTGAACGTTCGAATGGAACGTTCGTCGGAAACGTTTCTTTCGCTCGTTTTAGGAGTTCTGTAACTCCTGTATAATGAATACAAATATTTACTTACCTATAGATTTTTATTAATACATACTCTATACGATTTTTAGTATTCTGTTTTTTAAAAATTCAGTCAGAAATCTGTTACGCGACCGCCAGGTCCCGCAAAATTTTTTTTAATTTAAATTAAAAAAAACTTTGTAATAAGGTCGTCCAATTTTTTTAAATCTGTACAAAAATCTGTAACAGTACCGTCTGGTCCTGAGAAATTTTTTCAAATTTAGACTAAAAATAATTAATGGTACAGGTTCTGAGAATTTTTCTGTAAATAAGAATTTTAATTTTTTGAGGCCCCCTTTAATATTATTGTTCTATAAAATTTGCTTTTTTATTTTGTATACCCTAGCATATTTTATATTTAGAAGTAGGTAATCTAGAAAAGATTATAAATTTTTTAATGAAACAGCATTAAATGAATATAAAAAGATAGTTTGAAAATTGATTTTTTTATTTGGTGCCTCGATAATATCTACACCAATTTAGAAAAATCGTCGGGGTCCCTTTTAGGTCGGGAGCCCTGAGATCTTTGTCTCAGTGCGACTCAGCGGAGTTACGGCTCTGCTGCTATCTATATATATAGATTTAGCATAAATGCATAGAGTATCATAGTATGAATTATTTCGACTCATTCGATCGACTCCTATTCATGTTGACAACTTTAGAAGTATGATTAAATGTCTATCTACTTATATATACATTTTAAGCAATCAACTGTTTAAAATGTATGGTGTATTTAACATTAAAGTGAAAATGATATTTATGCGTGTAAATGTCAAAAGAAAGCAAGCAAGGTCAATGTTAAAGTCTTTGATAAATTATAAGATATGTCAAATACCTTACCGTGTTAGAATAAAAAAGATGCCCAATAAAACTGAACTTTAAACTGCAACTTATTCAAATTACAAAGAATAATCGTTCTCATAAGCCAATTTGGGGAATAAATATAACAAACGCACGATTAATAGATAATATGGTACAGCTTTGAGCATTATAGACACTCTATGAAATAATCTCACACAAATGGAATAATTTACGAAGTTTTGATATTACATTGCCAATTAAATTAATTAGGACTTACAAATGATAAATCCCTTTTGTAGCCTTCATTTTGTCTTCAAATTAATAAATGAATACTCTTGTTCGTTAACTAAGAGACGTTTATGCAATTTGAAATGGCAATAAATATACATTCTCCATTTGCTTCTTTTATGTCGAAAGTGACAGCTTACTTCTCATTGTTTATTGTTGCAGTATGATCTTATGTATGAATACAGTTAATTATTTAAATCTAATCAAAAATAATGAGAGGAAAATCAATCAAACTAATAAAATTGGAATATAAAAAGTAGTTTGAGGTTAAGAAGGAAATTGACTCCATTTTAGCACAAAATATTGGCTAATTTTGGTTTTGTTGAAAATGAGTTAAAAGTCAGCAATTAACAAAATAGCTTTATAATAATTAATAAATGGTATTTATTTCAGTACAATATTCAAATTAATCTTTAAATTTTTTCTCAATTAAAATGGTCAAAAAGAAAGTTTTACTTTTAATAATTTTTATTATTGTTATAATAAATTGTTATTATTGTTATTCAGCAATTTTATTTGAGAAATCGGAAAATTCAATTAAAATCTTAAACAAATTCTCAGTAAATTTTATTGAAAAACATTTCACTTTTTGTGACGTGCTTTTAATTTATGATTTTACAACACTTAAAAATTATCCCTTTTTATTTAATAACACAAATATATATGAATCGAATTCATTTTATATTTACAATTACGAATCATATCACAGGGAATTATCCTCTATTAAAAATATTCATAAATACAATTCGAAACGTTGCGTTATGACAATTCTTTTTCTTTCCGAAGCCTCACCCAAAATTTCATCAGTTCTTTTCCGTCTTCTAACTCCTCTATTTCTCCCAATTACTCACAAAGACTCCGAAACTGATACTTATTTATTCATTTCGCCGCAACATTCCTTAGTGGATAAAATCCTAAAAATGACTTTTACTCAAAAAATAAAATTCAGGTTAATTGCAAGTACATTACAAAATGGAGGGAATTTTCAAATAATCCTCTCAACCGGTTGTTTCTTTTGCAATCCTCAAGAAAATATCCACAAAACTTTATTCGAAATAAACGAAAAGAACTTACCATCATTATTTACAAAAAACCGTGTAGAATTCTATCCCGATTTGTTGAATAATTTTGAAGGAAGAACTCTGAGGATAAGTTCGCCCTGGAAGATCATAATGTCTGTAGAACTAAAAACGGACTCTGCGGGAAATTATAAATTTAAGCGTGGAGCTCAAGTTCAAGTTTTCCAAGAAATTACGAAAATATTTAATTTTACCTACACGCTAAAAACTGGGATTGGGGGAAGTTCTGGCGGGCCTTTGCCAAGCGGGAATTGGACTGGTTCAACTGGGGATATTATTCACGGCCGTGCAGATATTGCTTTAATCTGTGGACAGATTTTTGTTAGGAGCAAAGTTTTAGGATTTACGAAGCCTTTTACGTTCCTTAGAATTATTTTCACGGTAGCTGAACCAAATCCCATTTACACTTGGAAATCTGTATTTTGGTCATTTGATGTTCCTTCTTGGATTTTCCTATTGGCTTCGACATTCATCGCACTTATTTTATTTTTTCTCATTTCCTATGTAGAAATCAAGTCATGTTTATTTACAATTAATTTTAATTTTGTATTAGGGAATTTACTCGACCAAGGTTTTGGCCCTATTGATAATGCATTCAAAGCAGGGAAAGTATTAACAGTTGCTTGGTTCATTTTTTCTGTAGTTGTTACAACTGCTTACAAATCCAAATTATTCGGCGCTCTCGTTTTTCCTCTTAAACAAACAAGACCAGAAACTTTCGATCAACTTGTCAATTCCAACTATAAGTTTGGTTTGGAACAAGCTGCAATCGGCGGTTCGGCGGAATTTAACATGCGAAAATCCACAAATTACATTTATATGGAAATCACAAGAAGGATGAGTTACGAAAATGATCCTGTGACTTGTTTCCTTAAAACACTTGAATCGGACTTTGCTTGTATTTCTTACGAGTCGGAGTCAAAATTATTGTTTTATCGGAATTTTAGCGGAAGATCGAGAAAGAATCCTTTTGTACAGTCGAAGGAAGCGACATTTTCTCCTCATGCTGCTGGTTGGGCTTATGAGCCCAAAGCTGTTTTTATTAAAAACTTCGATCGCGTGATTGGAGCTTATTTGGACACGGGCATTGTGGATAGGATGACTCATTTAGATTTGGAAAATGTAAGGGCTGAAAGAATCCAATGGGAAAGGGAAATTGGCCAAAAGCCCATTTTTAATTTTGGCAAAGATGGACCACGAAAACTTAAATTTGAAAATTTAAAAGGCGCATTTAATTTTTTCTTCATTGGAATTTCTATTTCAATTTTAGAAGGTGCATTGAGAGAAATTTTACCTAACATTTTTAATGCCCAACTTCGGTGGATTTGCTCAAAGGCAACTAGATGTTCTACTTGTTTATGATACATGTATAATTTCAATGTTTTTAATATTGTTAACTTGGATAAGTTTGTCTACTAAAAAATTTATTCTATTGATTAAATTAATATTGTTTCTAAAATTCTAAATATATGATTTAGATATAAGAAAATATATCCATCTGAAAACTAAATTTAATAATAAATGTTAATAAATTTTATCACATCGTTGGCATTATTATTATCATTATAATTCGGAATATGCGATTATGTTAATGATAAACGTAATAGTAATAATAAGTATTAATTGTAGTGGTAGTGTTGCATGTTGGTATTTAACATGAAAAATGTCAAATGTCTATAAGTAACCCTATCTTTTTGGGCATATTGTAAATTTCGCGCATGGCATGGCAACATAAAACATTATTTTTAGGAAGTTATCAAAATCATTCACCGTGACTTAAATTATTATAAAGTAAGTTTTATTTACAAACAATAATTACACATTACACATCGATATGTTGACATCAATGGTAAATATTTACATACCCGATCATGGGTGAATTTGTTAAAGGGCCTTAAGGATTGTATTATAAAATTATTATTGTTTCATGTCTGTGAATTAAATGAATTGGACGAACTATCAATGAAAAATAATAAAAAGGTTGTCTGCAAAGTTTTATAAACAATAAATGAACAATGTATAAGTTATAAGTTATTTAGTTAACAAACATGCATATATATACAAATACACTTATTATTAAGAAAATTGATCATTGGATAAAACAAAACACAAGATTAATATTTTATTGCTTATCGTGAAAGTTTCAACGTATAACGTATACATAAAGTTAGATAGATGATGTAACATGTAATAGAATTTAGTTTGCATTCTTTGATGTTAAATTGATTCTTTTAGAAAAAGTATTTACTCTACACTAACACTAGTTACCTATATTATATGGAAATAATTTAAACTTAAATTAATATTAAAACATCGATAAATCTCAATCACTTTCGTGAATTTACTGGTAATTTATTCGATTAATTTTTTTAAAAAATAACATGATTTGTAAATTTATTATCAAATTTCTACTTTTAGCAATAAATCATTCATATGGCGAGTTAAAATATTCAAATTATAAAGCAACATTTGTTGAAAGTAGGTCAGATTGCTTTAATTTATTTTCTCAATGTCTGACTCAACTTGTGGGTGATTGGAGAATTGACAATTTGTCAATTTCATATTTAAACTATTATTTACATTTTAATACAGTATTTGCAATTCAATCGATAAATAAAGACATGATGAGGCATCAAATGCGAGTGGGCGAAATTGCAAATTATTCAAATTTAAACGGCCCAAAAGCATTTTACCAAACAAAGTTTATTCCATGTAGAGCAAAATTTTATATTTTCCCATTAATGGGAAAAGATGTAGAAATCGAATTAATTCAAAATAGAGCACATTCCTTTGAAAGCAAAGTTTTTAATTCAAATTATATAATTTTTGCATTTTCATCAATTAATAAAATATATTTTGAAAATATTTACAAAACTATTCAATTAGCACGAAAAATTATTTCAAGTTCAATATTTTTAATATCGATTGGATCAAATTGGCCGAAAGAATTAAATTTGCTGTGCATGAGTTGCCTTTTAAATAAATTCCAAATCAACAAAACTTTCATTTCTTTACCAAATTCAAAAAATGGAGTTTGGGAAGAAAAAGATTTAAAAAAATCATGGGAAGATAAAAATCGCGATTTAGAACAAAATACAGTTGCTGTTTCCAAAATACATTATTTATCTATTTTGAAAGAATGCGGGAAAATAATAGATTATGTTTCAATAAATTGTGGCCAAGTAGCAATTTTGGTTCATTTAAATTTAAGTCAAGTTGATTTTGCAAAATCATACGAATCTATTGGGGATTTATATCACACAATTTCATTTACAAAACAAATCGAAGAAGTTTTAAATCCAAATTTATTACAAAGTTCATTAACTTTAGATTTTTTGTCAGCAGGAACAAATTTATTTTCTTACGTTGGGATATTTAAAAAGGAAAAATTAAACATTTTTATGTTAATCCAACCATTTGATTCAATAATTTGGAGATGTTTTATTATAGCTTTAATCATCATGTGCTTACTTTCTCTATTTTCCAAAAGAATATTTAATTTTAATCAAATCAATTTTTTTTCATTAATATTTGAATCTTTGCTTGAACACAGTTCGCCCAAAACACAAAAGTTGACCAAAATGACCAACAAATTATTTTTTATTTTGAGTCTTTGGATTTTAATCAGTTTGATTTTGAGCTCTGCTTATAAAGGAAAATTTTTCACGTTTTTCGCAACTGAAAAACCACCGAAATTGCCCCGGTCATTTGAAGAACTTTCTAATTCTGAACTACAAACATTTACTACAAAATATGTGCAAATTATAATTGTTGATTCAAATAGTTCTCGGACCATCCGCATTATTCCAGAGTTTATAAGTATAATCTCTGAATTGCGATTAAATAATTTCAATATTGATATTTACAAATTAGAAAAATCCATCATATCAACTTTTGATGATGATTTGAAAGGATTGGTAATGAACCTTCGATCAAAATCAAAGCTAATTCATGAAAATCTCCCTGATAATTTTGTACTCGTTGATGAAAAAATCCGTTTAGAAATTCTTACCACCCTATTTAATCTGTACAAAGATATCTTTGTATTAAAAAACGAGGGAACGGATTCTAGATTTATCTCGAGAGTTCCTCTGATTTATTCTAAAAACTTTCTCAACCCTTTTGTTCGTAATTTAATATTAAGATTAGAACAAGGAAACTTTTACAATGTATGGAATGAGAGATTTGATATGTATGTGAAAAACGATTATAAAAAAGCATTTATTAAAATAATCAATAATATGTCAAATCCTCCAAAAGAACTAATTCCTGATAAGCAAACCAAAAAACCCGGTGTGGTAAATAATGAAAAACCGTTGAATTTAATAGGCCTTGCTTCGACAATATTACTTTATCTAATGAATATTATTTTTAGTGCGATATTTTTCATTTTAGAATTAATTGTCTAAATTATGATGTGCGAAAATATTATAATGTGAAGTAAATCAAGTTAACAATAAAATATAATATATTTATTTTTCACCTCTTTTCACCATCGGTTCGACAGTTTATATCGGGATCGGGAGCACTTGTTATTCTATAAATATTTTGTATTCGTTTAAATAGAAACCATTACAACTTGGATTGACAATTGCTATATATTGTATTTCTTAAGATATAAAAGATATGATTTTATTCATTAATTTATATAATTTGCATATGTGTACTCATACTAATTATTCATAATTTGGAAAATGATGCATTGTCAATTATATATTGAATTACTAGCTTTATGCAAAGACCAGAGAGTTGATTATAAAATAATAATTATAAATATGCAAATATTGGTATTCACAGGCCAGCACGTATGTTTATCTTATAATATGTAAATATTATGTAATTTACATTAAATAATTTATACATTAAATAGAACCATTTTAGATCATACATAATTCAATGCTTGACTGCTTTGACTAATGGGAAATGGGCTTTGAGCCAATTTACAAAAATGGTTTTTTCAGGAGATTTGAGCTTTTCGAAATCATATGTCAAAATTTCGGAATATTTCAATCTGGTTATTTTCTCCGTTGTGAAATTTCCAAATGCGTCAGAGAGATCTTTGACTGAGGAAACTCCCAGATTCTCCTCAGCAGTTCCTTTCTCCCATTCAAACAGATTGAAAAATGAAAGTTTGAATGCCTTCAGATTTTCCCAGTTCTGTCCCATCCACACGAAATATGGATATGCTAAAACTCGACGTTTGGCTTCACACTCCTCTGACAATATTTCGGTAACAGAAATATTGAGATTCACAAGATTGGGAACAAATGATTTGAAAGATTCTGAAAATGTGTAAAAATTCTCTAAAGTGCTCCAGCGTGTTCCCAATTTGGCATCGATTAATTTCAAACTTTTCAATTTCTTCATGGGTTCTTGAAATTCAAGTTTGAAGGGAATGAAATCAACGCGCAGTTTTAGATTTTCAAGAGCTGGGAAATTCTTTTGTATTATGAGAAATAATTTACTTCCTTCTTCTTCTTCGTCTTTGTGAACGAATTGGAACTCAATGTGAAGACTTTTCACATTCAAAAAACCAACCGGCGGGATTTTCAAAGCATCTTCCAAAGCCCATTTAAATTCACTTTGACGGGTTTTTTCAATTACAAGTTTGAGATTTTCAACAGTCTTTGAAATTGGTGTGGAATGTGAAATGTAATCGATGCAGCTTTTATAATTCTCCAGATTTTGATCGCTAAAATTGAAAAAATAAACACTTTCATTAATAATTATTTTTTAATAAAAACACGTTAATATTAATATTAAAATAATTAAAACAATTACAGGTAGTTTAATTAAATAATAATAAAATAAATTATCTTACAAAGTTGCCAACAATTCAAAGCTTTTTAAATTGAGCATTTCGAAATCTCCGTGATTTGGCATTTCAATTTTGATTCCGTATTTTCTGTAATCTAATGCCAAAAATTTAACTTGTGGCGCCTTTTGAGAAATCAATTTCAAAGTCTTGTAGATATGAACATCCGATTTGATCTGAGAATCCTCTAGTTCAATTCGAATATTTTCCAATTTGGGAGAAATCCTCACAATTTCGTCCAACAGCATTCGCCCGTTTTCAAAAAATCCTCTCAAGACTTTCACATTTATCGACTGGAGCGAATTTAACTTGCAGGAATTGTACAAATCCATTCTTTCCTCATCTGTGTGGAAAATCAAAGGCCGAAGGTCCTTTTTGTAGCAAATGTCGAGAAAACCGAGAGTTGTGAGGAATGGGAAATAATTGAAAATGAGTTCCTCAAAGAAATTCGGCTGCATTGGAATTATTTCAAAATTATATGGAATTTCGTCGAAATTTCCAACATCGATTACATGACGAAAAATATAAAATTGGGTCATGTCCTTTGCAATTGTTGCAAAATTGGAAAAATCCTCATCTGGATTTAACTCCTTCAATTCCCACGAGAAAGAAGTTACGTAGTGATCGTCCAATTTATTCTTAAATGCTTCATTGAACTTTGGGATTTCTTTTTTATTCATTTCAAGAGGTCTTTTGTGAAATTCCTTTTTGAGCAATCGGATTATTTCATTGTTCCAGGAAGAATTGATCAATCGGCATGATAGGATTTCAGCTGCTGTCACAGATTCACATTTGGCTAATAAGATCCTCAGCAATTTTCCAATGACCTTTATATTAAACAAAAATTAGTAAATTCATTGAGGATTAATTTTTATAATTAAATTTAATAAAATTATTGAATTATGGCTTTTAAATTAATAATTCAACAAATCTTTACCAATGAAATTTCCAAAGGATTCTGTTTCTGTTGGAACGAATTCTCAACGGCCTTTGCATTGTCATCATTCGGATTCTCAGTCAGTGATGCCAAATTCAATTCTTCCATTTTACCCTGTCTTACAACAAAATTATTAATACATATAGTATAATTAGTTAAAATTCATTGAATATAAGATTTCGCTAACATTAAAATAAATTATTTTGACTACCTTTTTATATCTTTTTAGAGGAAGGATCCTATTTATATACACTTTTTAATTTTATAATTTAATCATATTTAATTTTATAAAAATTAATTATTCAATTCAAATTTAATTGTGCAATTTTATAACAAAGTTCCGTGTTTCCCATAAAAGCAAAAAAGATCAAAAAGATTTGTAATTTGTTTACCAATTGCATTGGTAAATACTGAATTAATGTAAGTTAAATTATATATATATATATATATAAATCGACTTTATCGAGAAAAGAATTATAAAATGATTTTATATAGAGAAGTATAATTTGAATCCCCATTTATTATTATAACATGGGTTAGCTTAAGAAAATTTTATTTTCTCTTATTGCCCATTAAATATTCCTATTGGGCATGATATGAGCTTTCGCATAGTTAGCATGAATAAAAGTTTTTCCTAAATTCCAAGCTTTTATTTGATCAAACAAGAAATACAATGAATAATGAATGTAGATGATTTAAAATAATGTTAAATATTAGTCCATTAATGTCATTTATTTTGACTTTCAATGTTTTAATAGATAAAATAATTCAATTCAGCTAGTATTTAATTACTAAATACAAATGGACAAATAAAATTTATTTTGAATTAATATAAATAGCTTAATTAATAATGTTATTAATTTCTTAAATATAATTGTATTAAGTGTTGAACTTCATATCTTGAATTGTGTACACTTCATTGAGAAACCCATAAGGAAAGATGCTAAATGTTCCAATTTGAAGTCCAACTGCAATCGTCATAATTACATTTACCATCAATCCATGTCTTGGAAAAGTTCTGAGCAGCCATTTGAAAAAATCCAACTCATGGTTCACAGGATGGATTTCCGTAAATTCCCATCGATTGAAAAGTGCGGCAAAATTCATCCTGGTGATTTTTCGAGATGAGAAATTCCCTAACTCGTCAGTCAATTCCTCAATTGAAGAAATCCCCAACCATTTTTCCTTCTCTCCCTTCACCCAATATGATTTAGAAACCGCAATTCTCATCTTCTTCACATTTTCCCATCTTTGTCCAAGCCAGATTAAGACAGGATAAGCTAAAATCCTCCCCCGGAGTCCGAAAAACTCGGAACTTATCGTCAATTTGAATTCCTTCACATCTCCCGAAATACTTTGTAGGGACCGAAAGACTTTCACGATGTCTTCAAACGAATCGCTCCGGATTTTTGAGCCCCAAAAATGAATCCTTTTCAGTTTTTTCCACTCAAAACTGTGTTTGTCTTCATCCGGAAGAGGCAAAAGCGACGTTGTAAAATCCTCAAGAAGTGGAAATTCCAAATTGATCTTTTCATAGAATTGATCCGATGGGCCGATCAAATCATCAATGGTCAATTCAAGGATCTTAAGTAATTTGAATTTAAAAGGAATGAGCTGATACAGTCTTTCTACTGATGTGACCACAATCTCGTCAGCCCCAACATCAAAGAAAGTTTCAGGGGAAGTTAAATGGAATTCTTCTACTGTGGTTGGCAGAGGAGTCAATTGTTCCAAAAATGTAATTCGTCTTCTATGGTGTACAGGAAACTCTCTGTAATTATATTTAAAATTTTATTCACTAATGAATTTAGCTAATTAAAATATAAATTTTAAATAATACTTAATAAATAATTTCTTATTCTTATTTTATATTCATAATAGTTTATAAGTTGATGAATTATTAATTATTATTAAATCAACTTACAACCAACGATAATTAAACGAGAGGCAATTGAGCGCCAAATTTTGATAATCCTCAAGTTGGCCGTTTAAATTATGGAATTGAAAACAAGATGTTTGGTATTTGAAGACACGAACTGAAGGAGCAAAACTGGAAATTGCTTTCATCATCTTTTGGACAATCCCATTAAACTCAGGGTTTTCGTCGTCTTCGACATTGATAGAAACCTCTTGGAGGTTCGGAGCCATTTTGAAAATTTCATCAGAAATTACACAAAGCTCATGAGGATTTCCGTTCCGCAATGTGAGAGCGAGGATTTCGAGTGAAACTGCTTGGTGATTTGGATACATCCATTTCCTCTCTGGTTCACTTCGAAAAATTAATTGATGTTGAGTTGGATGGTAAATAATTTCGTTCACAGCCAGTTTGACCAAGTTGGGGAAAAGTTCCAATAAGAATCTCTCGAGCAATTCCGCAGGCATTGTGTTAGCCCAATCCAAATCCAAATCTATCCTGTTGTTGTAAACCCCAAAGTCGAGGAGGTCCAGAAAATAATTGGAAATGTCAAGGAATTTCACATTATTTCCCGCCACATTGACAAAATTTTTAAAAGTGTCGTCCCGGAAGTCAACTTTGGGAAAGTCCGTTTCCCGTGAGTTCAATTCAAAGGAGTCAATGATTGAAGTGAATTTGGAGTTTTCTGCATAGCGTGCAACATCGCATTGGGTCCGGAAAACTACAACTTTCTTCATGGACAAATTCTCTCGGATCATTTCTGTGGCTTCGTAGTGAAAGATGAAATTGACGAGCCGTGCGTTCAAAAGGGAACTTCCTTCCAAATTCCCCAAAATCTTCCTTACAATCTTTATTCAATTAAGAAACAATTACAGGAAAGTAAATTAAGAAAATTAAATTTTATTGCATAATTAACATATATTATTTTCATGAGTTAGTAAATCTTTAGATGATTTAAAGGATATTTATTGATTTTTGTATACTCATTGATTTTAGTAATTTATTAAATTTATATTTTTGTTACAAGCAAAATCGAAAAAGGGTGTGTTTCGGGTCGAAAGATTTCATTAGCATCTTCATTTGGAATTTCGTCGCTGTCGCTGTCGCTCTGAGGATCGTTATTGCTCATGGTCTCCATTGAATGATACATAATTAATAGTATTTATTTTGAACTTAAAACTTCTACAATATGCTATTTATACACGAACTTTATGCAATTAGACAATTGCTCATTTTTATTTAGGAATTTCACAAATTCAATACAAGAAATAACGTGATACAAAATTGAAAACAAAATCCATCACAAAATTTTCCGATTAAAATTGAATTTTTTATTTTTACAAAATAAACCTATTCAAATAATACACTTGGAAACTCATTTTAAAATCTAAGGTGCTTTATAATATTCTAAAAGGCCAATTTAAAAGTTAAAACACATTTTTGCAAACGTTACTTACAATTAGATATTACTGTATAACATATAATAACTACATTACTACATACATATATTAACATCAGCATACTATTGCCTATTGCCTATTGCATTACTATTTTTTTTAATTTTCCTTATATTTCATCATTATCACCAAATATGATTTCCAAACCATCGAAGTCTTCCAAATCATCCGGTGGTTTAAATCTATAACTGATTGAATAATAAATCTTTCTCTTTTCATTTTCAAGTAAAAGCTCAAGCCTTTCTTATGCTTCTATTTAATTCTCTTAACTCCGTTTCCGTTGGAAACTCTTCATACTTCCGTTCAAATGAGTTTGTAAGTTCTTTGATCTTCGTAAATCCAGTATCTTTCAATTTTTCCTTAACTTCGGCATAGTATCCATTAAATTCCTCCATCATACTTTCAGTTAGCTTATGACTTCTCAAATTCAAAATGGCCCAAACCACTCCAGCCGGAATTGGTTTGGTAATGTAATCTTCTGCAAGCGTCCTTCTAAAACAAATTATTGTTTTTTGCAATTAATTTGTACATGTATATTTCATGTAGATATATAATTATGCATTACGTGTAAATTATTTATTTTTAATAACCTTTTAGCCATGATTTCTGCAATTTTATTTAAAAAAGACTAAATTGAGAATCGAGTTTGTCAAGAAAAAAATAATGGCAATATGCAGACCCTTTTATATCTGAACTTTCAGAGCTTGTCAAAATTAAAGTTTTAAGTAAATTTACTTTTTGTCACTTCAAAAGAGAGGTGTTAATGATGCAACATGCAGCAACCGGAATTTTATAAAGAGGTGTTTACGTTGTTTATCAAATATTACTTTTCCATAATTTATCATTATTGATTATTAATAAATTAATTTAAAAAGTCTATTTATTCTAAACGTAATATATCGGGTGGTGCCGAGTTAACACTCTTTTTAATACACGTTGCTATGGGTAAAAAAGTGTTAACGCTTGACCACCTTGTACATATAACATACTACATACAGGGTAGGATTAAAACAAAAAATAAATATTAAATGATATTTATTTAACGATGACTGACGTATAAATGGATATTAATAAACATCATTATTTTTTTAATGGAAAGACTCTTATTGTGTTCTTGTGTCATCTAAATAGATTTTCAAATTTTTGTACTCTTATATGGTGATTCATGCCCTTGAAGTTGTGATACATAAATATTAAAAGGGTTGTTGTGTTGTCGTGTATGCAATTTTGAGCAGGAAAAATCAATCTTTAATAAATAATCAGAAATGCCAATTCATTTCATATATCATTTTAATTTTAATCCATTCACAACCCAAATGCTTTCACTTTTACATTGCTAACTAGGAGAATTTTCTGGGTCAATTTCAGCTCTATCTTGAGTAACTTCAAATTTAATCGTTTCATTGGGGATTTGTTCTTTTGTCTCTTCTTCGTCTCCTTCTTTCTTGACCAACATTGGATTTGTCATTGAACTATATTCCATTTCTTTCTTTTCACTCTCCAAGTCATTCTCTGTACTTGATTTATTTGGATGGCAAATTTCGGAATTCTTCTTTCCCTCCAATCTCTCTCGGTACCAAAAAACATTTTCATAAAGAACGTCTTGCTTCTTGACTCGAGTCGCAATTTTCATTCTTCCCCAGGCACCCAACCAAACCATGAAGAAAAGAATGACGCACGGGACAATGTTGAAGATAGCAAAACAACTTGTCAACTCGACATTTTCCCACTCGAGAATTGAATAAATATAGTCATGGTTAGGGTCGTAATAATGGCCACCAGCATAATGGTAAATCAACCTTGAAAGTCGATTAAAATAATTAATTGGAATACAATGTAATTATGTATTGGTATACATAATACATAAATATTCTAAATTGTATTCTAAATCATGCATAACTAAGTTTTCATAATTTATACTAATGCACTATGTTTATTATTGCTTGAAAATGTATTTATAATTGATTTTTAATTCTATTTGACTTACGTGAATAATAAATAAATCTCCGAAAGGATAATGACATAAACTACTTGACAAGATCTTAATGGGATGGCCACAACCATGAGATCCACAATAGCTAAAACAGAATTGAGGCCGTGAACTTCAAATAACTTCACTTTTTGACATGTTGTCGATTCCATATGAGCTGAAATTAAATTAAATTATTAATTAATAAACCAATTAATTAATTTAAATCTTACCAATTGATGGATAAACGGCCGTCCAGAATCCTATTGTGACTCCATGCGGATAAGTTTGACTCAAAATGAAAAAGAGCCAAATGAAGCCATCGAGAAATTTCATCGCACTGAATCGATTGCTTTGTTTGACCTTCTCACTTTCAACATTGTGCGGAGGGAATTCTTCAACTTGGATTGAACTTGTGAGTTGAAGCACCCGCCGTTCATTGTTGCTTCTTCCTTTGAGCCCAATGAGGAGACGGATGAAATAAACAAAACTATAAATGATTTGAGTGACCAAAGCCCAATGCGTCAAGTAAATGAAATAAAGCCGCCAATTGTCTGCCTCTGAGTCATCGTAAATTGAAGTTCCAAAAATGGCTGCTATTGTAGCGAAGAACCATGCACGATAAAGGGTGTACCGCCAGGAGGGAATTTTCAAACTTCGTTCATACTATAAAGCATTATGCAATTTATAATAATACATTTACTTTATAATGAAACATAACATAAGTACAAAAAATAATAGTAGAAATCTGATTTTTCAAGTACTAAAAAATTAAACATGCTTAGAAATTATCTAAATGAGTAAATCACTTCAAATCGGAGAAAATTTTCCTGGGAAAGTGCCAGCAAAGAAAGTTGGTTCTTGAAAAAAATCCATCGAAATTCTATGAAAAATTGAGCCAAGCAAAAGGATCGTTTAGGAGCAGTTCCATTAAGTTTTTCGAATTTCTTCTCTGGGATTCGATCCCGAATTGGTAAACATTGGGACATTACTAATTAATTTAACTACCATCAAGGTAATACATTTAATTTATGTGTTTAAAGTGTATAAATAAGCGTCTATTGATTTAACTAGGTATATTAATGATATAATATAATGAGAAAATACACTAATTTATTTATAAAATTAATCCCATTTTAAAAATAAACAAATTGATCATCATTCAAGTAATTTCTATGCCTTTTTATTCATATAATAATTCTTCAATTACATATTGGGAAATTGGGATATAAGCGTTTGGCTGACGAATTTTTCCAGACAGAGATTAGAGAGTTCAATAATTCAACAGAAGATTTATCACGTATTCAATTGTTTTCAAAACAATTTATTCGTCATTTTCCATAAAACATTTAACAATCACAAGTCAATGTCAGATAATTAGATTCATCAGCAGTTTCAGCAATAAGAATTAAGTGTAAGAAAGATAGACAATATTTTTAACATTATAGCTCAACTAACGATTAAATAAAAAGTATGTAGAATCGTGAAGATTGTTAATGTTTTAATGTAATAATTAATGTAATTTTAATATTAGCTAAACACTATGAATGAATCATATGACAAGTTTCCCGACATCAGCATTTTTATACTTCTCAATTTCAACAACCATTGAGAGATTAAGATAGAGATGTGTAACAGTTTATATACTAGATTCTATGTATTTATTTATGTAAACATTAAAGTCAAGTTTACAATTTCTATCCATGCTTTAATATACTGATACATAAAAATTTGAAATTTAACTATCTTATAGTATAGAAAATATATTTGTAACTGTACTATGCATAGCTAAACATGTATGTATTCTACGAACGTCAACGAAAATAATGATGCGTTCTTATATTCTTTTTATCTAAACTTACAAGTTGTTAACTCCCAGGAAAATAAATGATTGAACTGAATGTTGAATGATAGAATTAAAAAATTTATTAAAAATTTATTTATTCCAACTTCAATCCTTAAAGCGGTTTTCCTTTGAAGTTTTCCAAATGACGTATAAAATTTCATATATTACAATGATCTCACTTTCAAATCTTCTTTTCATCATTGTTTTAAAACGTTCGTATATTTAATTTCAATGGTGGTAAATTAAGCTGAGGAAGAATTCTTTCACATCGTTCCTTACCTCTCTCAACTTAAACTTGGAAATGGCTGTGAAGGTGGAAAAATCGCTTGAAACCTTTGAAGATATTCTCGATAAATTGGGTAAATTTTTAAGTTTAAATTAATTTGAACAATCAATTAATTCTTTGTTTCAAATATCTACATATAATTAGATATAAAATGATTTTCAATACCTGTAAATTGAATTTTTAAAATTTTATGAATTACCAAAGGTGGATTCGGAAAATTTCAAATATATGTTTTGATCCTTATACTCGCATTGGAAATTCCGGGAGCTTTCATGGGATTCATTGCGGTATTTACAGGTAAACGAGAATTTATTTTTACGAGATATTTTATTTAATATCTTATGTTCAAGCCTTTAATGTTTAGGCTCGGTTCCTAAGATTTGGTTTTGTGGGAATGAAACGATTCCTTATTCAGAAGTTTGCAATTGTAATTCTACGCTTTATGCTCCTCCAACATCCATTGTCGCAGAAGTAATTAACTTATGGAACTTGTTTCTCCTACAATTTTCAAAATGAAATAAAATAAGTTTCATAAATAAGAATAAGAATATACAAACATAAGCATAACAATTGACGCAATATTATAATATCAATCTATTATTTAAAATAAAAGCCTTCTCATTTTATAGTGGAATTTGGTTTGCGAATCTTCATGGGTGTCAGACTTTACAACTACACTACAAATGGCTGGAATGGGATTAGGTAAATTCACTCTTAAAGCATAGCTGTCTAAATTGTTGGAATAATTATTTTAATCGATAAACCATATAACATAATGATATTGTTTATAGGAAATTTATTTGCTGCTCAAATATCAGATTGGTATTTCTTAAATAAACCAAATCACTTTAAGTATCTAATAAAATAAAGATCATTTAAATTTTCAAATAATTTAAGGACATAATTGTTAATTAATTGACATGTGCAGGTATGGGAGAAAAAAATCTTACTTATCCTCCGTATTCATGATGACATTGGGGAACTGTGTGTCTGCGTCAGCAATTTCTCCTTACATGTATGCCGCGGGAAGATTCCTCTCAGGATTTGGATTTTCTGGTAACGTTTAATTACAAATTAGATATCACTTTTTACATAATATACAAGTAGATATTTAATAGCTTAATATTTAGAGTACATATATGGTATATAAGTACTTTTATAATCATTTTGTTATAATTAGGATTCTTTAGCACAACGACGATCTATCCAATCGAATTCATGCCAATTAAGTGGAGGACAATTCCGGCAGCTTTGAGTCCCTTTGGAATTGCCATTATCATGATGGGACCTTTAGCTTATTTATTTTCTAATTGGAGAAACTTAATTTGGGTAACAACTGCACCCTTTGCACTCATCATCGTTATTTTCCCGTGAGTATTTTTACTGTGACTTTAACGAATATACATAGTATTAACTAACTATATTTACCAATAAAAATTTATTTTTCTCATTTTCAAAGTTTGTTACCCGAAAGCCCAAGATTCCTCTTAAGACAAGGAAATGTAAAAGAAGCCCACAAAGTTTTCACCATAATGAGCAAAATGAACAAGAAGGATTCCATAAGTTTAGCCAGCGTGGAATACATTGCTAGCAAGGAGACTAAAAACGAAGACGGCAAAGCGGCAAAACTCACCGTTTTCCATTTAATGAAGGAGAAAACGCTGAGAAGGACAACAATTTGTTTAATGCTTATTTGGGCATCTTGGGCAATTTGCTTCTTTGGCATTTCATTCAATGTGAAGAATCTGAAAGGGGATCCTTATCTTAATGTGGTTTATATGGGAATTGCTGAATCTCTAGGATATCCATCAACGCTCATGGTCATAAACAGGTTAATTTAAAATATCATTTTAATTGTAATTTTTATAAAAAGCCTATAAAAATTATTTTAAATTTTATTAAAGTTATGTTAATTTTCTTTATTGTTAAGAATTGGAAGACGAAAAACGAGCGTTAGTTTTATGAGTTTATCAGCGGGATTTTTAATTATTCTCTCAATTTTGAAGTTGACGATTGAAGATGATTCTTTCCCATTATTAATTTTATTTTTGTACCTCATGGGAAAATTTGGTACTTCTGGAGCAAGAGTTGCAAATCGACTATTAACTGTGAAATAATTTTAATTTATTTTAATATAAATGATAAAATTGATAAAATAATAAAATTTTACTTTTGATTTTAGGGTGAATCTTTTCCAACAGGAGGTAAGGATAGATTTATTATAAATTAATAAAAAAGGAATTTTTTAATATATTTCTATTTATAACAATAATAACAATACTAATATATTCTAATATGTTACATATTTAAAGTTCGAATGACTGGGATTGGAGCCTGTGGTGTAGCGGCTTGCCTTGCTGGGTATTTTTAATTTTTATTGCATCGAATTTTTAATAAACCTTGTGTTAAAAATCGATTTTATTATCCTTAAAACTAAAACAAATGAAATAAAGGCTTGGTAATATTTGAGATATTCATTTCAGAGTGTTGGCCCCTCAAATTGCTTATCTTGGATTAAGTAAGAAATTACTAATAATTTTTCATAATATTGATTTTGATGAAAATTCTTAAAAATTAAGGATGGCCGTCCGCTCCATTTTTTGCATTTGCTCTTTTAAGCGTCGTTGGTTCTCTCTTTGCATTTTGCTTGAGAGAAACAAGCGGTTTAATTCTTCAAGAAACGACAAATTCATCCAACTCTCCAGATGCTGATAGAAAGGATACCGAAGAAGTTAATAAACAAATTCAACCCACATTTATTATTTCAGAATCAGATGAAAATAATTTTACGCGCTTATAACATTTTTACAAGTTAAAATCATTATTATAAATTATTCACAAAGAAAAAGAATAAAATCACAGCAAGTTTTACGAACAATGTTAATTCAATTCCAATTGCTGATGATTCACATTGATCTTTCTCGGCATATACTTTAGCATGAGATGGATAATTCGTGGTTTTTAGATTTTTGATTGGGCCACAAAAAACTTCCTGGTCAAGTTCTTTATTCCACTTTTGAAATTGCGCGCGAGTTTCATCGTTCCATTTCCAAGATTGAACAATTTCAGAATACATTTGGCCAGCTAATAATGGAGGACTCACAACAACTGGATCAGCATGAAACATCACCCTGAAATTAAATAATTCCCAAATGCATTTTTATTCTTTAAATATTTATAAATTAATATACAAATAGTGAGAATAAAATAATTTTTAACATACTGCTCAATTTTCTCAATTCCAAACATATTTAAAAGAGTATCTGGCGGGTAATTTGAACCACATTCTTGGAAATTGGGGAATAAAGGATAATAAAGCAAATGCGCAATGCACATTTCTTCTCGTGTTGATAAACCCCCAAGAGTAATTTCTCCTTTTTTCCAATTAGAATCGTAAACACATTCTAATAAAAAAGTATTTCCATTAGGATTCTATACTAATTTAACCAAGTTGATAATATTTAACATACAAAATTTACATGTTTAATTTATTAATTAAGGATTTTTCTAACCAAGAGTTAAATGATCTCCCGGGAGCAATTTCAATTCTTCTTTTAACATTTTATTTTGTTGGTAATTGAAATCATAATGTTCATCGTTGACAATCCAAGGGAGTTCATTACCGTTCCGGAAATGACGAACCTTCATTTTTCGTCCTTTTCATTTAATATTCACAATATTTAATAACTGGTAGATTAAAACTTAAATAATTAAATAGAATTTTCTTAATTACAAGAATTTTCAAATTTTACCTCCTAAATGTGAATGGACTTTAACATTAAAGACGTTGAGACCATCTTTGGGAAAATCATTCGTACAATGTGAAGAGCAATGTGCTGGAATTAGGAAATCGGTCGCATTTGGAGGAATGAGTAGCTTATAATTGGAGTGTTTTTTAACCATAAGAAAACCTGCGTCTTTGGGACTAAATTCAAATATTTAAAATTTTTAATACTTCATTAATTTTAATTGGTGTACTAATATTAGAGTAAAATTTAGGATAATACCGCAATTTTTCAGTATAATAAAATCTAATTCCGGTTTCAAATTTCTTTTGTTCCATGTTTGGATTATCGTAATGAAGTTCTAACATGAAATATTCGTCTTTAACAAGGCCAAACGGAACTCCAACATTGTCAGGAAACATCATTAACTATTTTAAATAAAAGATATTATCATTATCTTCTGATTGATAATGAAATTAGATAGAATTATTGAGTATAAAATAGGTTTTGAATTTGTTTAAATAATATTAATATTTTTTTAAAATCACAAACATTCCCGCCAATTTCCCATGAGAATTCAAGCATTTCGCAATGTTCCCTTGGATAAGGTTTCGGGTCATAATAACATTCCTGACCACCACTGGCCGCATGTTCACCAAAAACATCATCTGAATTTTGTCCTTCGGGGACAACGCATTTGTAAAGATCTGCATGGTGAGTGTGTTCCTTCGCATCAGCACCATCCAAAAATACTTCAAACTAAAAACATTAATTAAAATATTTAACAATGATAAATTAATAGAATATGTTGTGTGTATATTACTCCTATTAAATGATGTTTAGTTTTGAGTGTTGGCGCTTTGTGGAATGAACACCAATAAGTTGTGTCGTTGATTGGCATCATAATGTTATTTGTAACGTTCCAAACTTTATAGCTAAAATATATTTTTATTATTGTTTATCAAAATTTAATAAAAAAATAAAAAGTGATTGTGATTAAAATCGAACATTGATAAATCTGGGTTAGGTGGCGGGCCATCAAATAAATTCAAACTTCTAACACCTCGATTAGATTCATGGTATATTAAAGTATCGGTAGAACCAAAGCTCCAAATAATTTTAGCTGTTTCATCCTGAAATTAAATATTTGAGAACAATGATTTGTTTTATATCAGACAAGATTGCTTCTACAAACAAGATTGTATTGCATGGATATTTTCACGAATAAAATTATAATTAAAATAATTCTTACTTTAATAGGCAGATCGTTTTTATCACACGTGATTAATTTTCGAGAAAACTTAACATAAGTATGCGTGTTATTTTGAGAAGAATTGAGTAATTTTAAATCCTGTTGAACATCAAGGACAGGTCGGACTATTCCAATTCCATGCATATCCTACAAATGAGAATTTTAAATTATATTATTTATTATTATTATTTTGGTGAATATGTTTAATTATAATTAATTTAAATTTTATACCATTAAATATCCAGTTCCATTATCATAAACACCAGCGACAAAAATATCAGCATCTTCCATTTTGCCCTGCCAGGATAAACCAAGTCCGATGAAACCTGTAGTTTGAGCGGTAACTTCGAAAATAATTTCATCATTTTTGATTTCCCAATGTAATGAATAACGCGAATCTAAATCAACTGAATTCAATTCATTTGAATTTACAAAAGAAATCACAAATAAAAATACTAAAACTGGCTTCATTTTCTTAAAACTCAAGCCTTAAATTCTGAATTTTACTAAAATTAAAATATCACAAACTATATAATCCTATCATTTACGTTACTCATTCAAGTAAAATTGACAAATAATTGGCAGATGTTCTGTATAACAATTATGAAATTCAATGTCAATGTAAAATAGTAGTGCAATTTTTTCCACATCAATCATTATTTTATCATATCTTAATCTCATTCGACAAGTCGACAATTAAACTAGCAATACGAATGATCCACAATTTAAACTAACTAAAATGGGAAAACCAAAAATAAGTATAATTTATTCAATTGTTTAGAATGAAGCTTCATTCCCTCATACGTACATTAATCACGTAGGTAAGTATTTAATAATTGTGTAATTATTTAATAATCCTAATACAAGTATATCAGTAGGTTCTAGATCCAGACTGATTCTTTTTCGTAATAATGATGATTTAATATGAATATGAATAAATAAAGGCAAGTCAAATAACTTTTTTATTTATATTAAAGAAAGGAACAATTGTTTGCCAAATAAAAATATCTACTGATAACTTGACTAATATAATAAGTATGTATTAGTATGCCGAGTTAATTTTATTCATTTTTGTTAACTCTCCATTAAGAATTTAAAAACATTAATATTCATCATAATCTGATGTTAAATTCCTTGTATGGAACTTTCTCGGTCTTTTACAAAGCCAATCCTTCCTTGTCAATAAAGAACCTGTTAAGTTCCATATATGCAAATTAAGTTTTTATCTCCTTGCAACACAAGTTATTCCAGAAGCTTTCAACTTAATCCTCTATGGTATTATTGGGAAGATATTTCTTTCATTTTCTCGATTTCAACACTAAACTGGCTGCTTCATATCCTTTGGGTGCGAATGGACAGAATAATGTTTTCCTTGTCTAATAACTCCACTTATATTCCGTGTTAATAATTTGTCAGTGAAGTGATAATGTGTGAACAGAAAGTGAATCAAAGTGAATCAAAGTGAATCAAAGTGAATCTCAGTGTGGTAAAGTCAACAGCAGAGTGAACATGTATTCAAAATCGGCGTAAGATAATGAAGAGGATTTGTCTCAACTTTTTTGCAATTTTATTATATATTAAATTGTGTAATTGTGAAGCTCTGGACAAAATCCTCATTGGCCCTCCGGATGAAGATTTCCCTGGGGTTTGGGGCCCTTGGGAATATTGTGCCCCTGGAACGTACGTTGTTGGATTTCGAGTCAAAAGTGAAAATTCGCGATTTATTCATAGTAATGAAGGAACTCAGGAGGATAGTTTTGGTCTTTCCGGAGTGAAATTAATTTGTGGAATTGTGGGAAATTTGACTTATAGTCAAGTGATTTCGAGTAATGTGGCGGCTGAAGGAGAATGGTCAGATTTGTTATATTGTGACGGATATGTTGTCGGATTTGAAGTGAAAACTCAAAGGAATAAAAAAGGTCGGGATGATATTGGAGTAACCAATATGAGATTATTATGCACGGCAAGGAACCACGAACTCGAACATGAATTGGACTACGAGCCGGGAATTTGGTCAGATCCATTTTTCTGCTTAAGGAACCAAGGAGTGTGTGGGGTTCGGACCAAAACAAAAATTCCATTTGATGATGGTAATTTTTAAATTTCAAAATTTTCAAACTTATAAATTTTTGAAATTTTTTAATAATTCGAATTTTTGAATCTTTTAAACACAATTTTTTAATGTTTTTCAATTTTAAACTTTTTAATTATTTTAATTCTTTAGATGATCTTGTTGGAATAAGCAGTGTGAGACTTAAATGTTGTGATTTTGTAAGCCAATCATCGACTTGTTTACCAACTGACGGATTTGAACTTTTATTTGAATTTGATAACACGATGGGGCTCCAGAACGTTACTTATAGTTACATTTTGACTGTGGGAGTTTCGCGGACTCAAAGTTCTGAAAAAGAGAAAATTAAAGAAGGTCAAGGAACAGGAACATTGGAATTGGAATATCAATCCGGGAATGGAAACGACACTCGTCAAATCCAAGGAAGAAGAAAACGAAGCATTCGAAATTTCCCTCGGTTCGGAATTCACCGATCAGGAATTAAAAATTTTAAACAGAGTCCTCTTCCTGCACTTCCTTCAAATCCGAATATTCCCAATCTTTTTCCTATAAGGAGAGTAAGTCAACTCACAGGTCCTTTAACTCAATATTTCCCTCCGCGTTTACCTGCAGGATATGTCAATCTTTTTGCCGGAAATCCAATTGGTTATTTGAACAATGACGAAAAGGGTTCGACGAATTCTCTTTTGGAAGTTTTCACTCTCAATGCTGGAGGAACTTTGAAAACGGGGTATAAATGGGGAAGTTCTTCGTCCTTAACTTGGAAACCTTCCCGGACGACGGAAGTTCAAGTGACGATCAGAGTGGGACATGCAGTTTCGCTTTATCAGGTCGTGGGAGTTTGTGGGGATTTCATTGTTAGACCGGAAAAAATATTCCAGAATGGAACAACCAGGCAGATTAATCGGAAGCTGGAGGTTGAAAAGGACTCATTTGGGATGTTCATTCATGTGGCTAATTTTGTGTCGGGGATCTCATCCATTTTCAATGATTTCATTAAAGTTATGAAAAGAATGTCTGAAACAATTAATCTTTTTAATGCATGACACTTTTGTGTTATTACTAATTTTTGAACTGAAACTCAAGTCATTATTTTAACTTAATAATATAATTCTTTAACCTTAATGCTACTGTAAATTTCTTTTTAAAATAATTTAGGCTTAAATTCTTATTAATGTTAATAATATAAATTATGTTCGTCAGTATATTCATAAAATGAATAAGTCTTAAATTTATACTTCTTACTTAACTGTGTAAAATAATATGCGTGTAAAAGTTGATTAGAAAAATGTATATTTTTTAAACCAAAAATGTAACCGTTATTGAATTAAAATATTCCAACTTTTAGGAACAACTGAAATGAATGTACAGTATAAAATATAGAGTGCATAGGTATAGTCTGCTATACAATAACTGTAATTATATAAAGTAGACACTATAGTATTTTAGTAGGTATACCGTATAAGTATCTTAGATAATACAATCCTATTTCTATTATCTATTTGACGCATTTACTCGTATGCACATGTATCGTGTAGCCGTGTAAAATACTATACATATGTAGAAGTAAAACAGGAGTTTACTTTGCTGATGAAAAGTTCAAATACTTTTACTTACTAGGTAAAATTGTATATATCAATTGACAAAAAGAAGATGCTCTGACTAAGATTATATCATAGAGTACATAACATATAAAATACTTATATTGAGGAGTTTATATTTATATAAAACCCAAGTTGGGTAATTAACCTTAAATCCAACCAGTTTAACTTCATTCTACCTTTCGCTCTTTTTTTTCGATTTCAAATATTTTGTGAACCTCAGACCAAAAAATATCTATTGCGTGTACATGCGGAAAAGTTTGATTTTTAAGCATTTCTTCTTTAAACCTGAGCACTTTAATCAAATCACCATATTATTATGGTCCATTCAAATCCCTTGGCTCGTTCCCCAACCTCAACAATTCAACAATCGTAACAATAAAATCAACCAGACATTAAGAAGCAACAGAAATTTTCTCGTTCTTTCAAACCATCGCATCAATTGATCAACAGATTAACACATACGTACCTATTTAAATATATTTACCATACACACTAAATACAAGTACAAGTAAATACATTGAATTAATACATAAAAATATTTTAATAATTTCTAATAATGACAGCAATTGAGTGGACAAAAAGCTGCCAATGCAATAAATACAATTAACGTGTTAATGTTAAGATTATCCAAGAACAGAACTTGTTATTTGTTATTGATTGATTGGAAAGTTTTATTAACATGAATATCAACACCGGTTTATCGTTGTTGTATGCCACATATAACGTGTTGTCTTCATTATTGACACAAAGAGGAATAAATCATGATAATTTTTATATTTATATTTAATACAAATACAAATTGAATGAATTGTACTAGCTTTGAATACTACTTGTGGTATTAGCAGTATAGTATACTTGTATATAGAAAATAAAACCTGATCTTGGGGGACAATTATCTTTATTAATGTTATCTGCCGAGATTGATCAGATTAGAATTACATAACTCTTGTAGTGGACGACGAGGAAAATAAAGTCCATCCTTCGATTCTTGGAAACCTAACCATTTGTTAAGGAATTAGCTGACAGGCGGATTGATGGCTTTCAATTGAAGTCCAGTTCTTCTCCATTTCACTTCCTCATACAAAGGAACTGGGAAAACTGGAATGGTCAATTACTTTAACCTTTTTGCTTCATAAGATAAATCGGAATTAAACCAAAGCTCATCAATTTATTTTCCGCTCGCATGGCAATTTTAATGCATTTTTTATCAGTGACACTCCCATAAAACTTAAAACCCAATGTCAATTATAATTTTTTCCCGCAATGTTTAAATTATTTTACATTTTATTTTATATCAGTTCCTTTTTTGTTCTAATTGTGATCTCAACGTCAATTGAAATTCCTGATGCAAAGGCTGAATTTGGACTTTGGGGCGAATGGACTTATTGTGATAAAGGAAAATATCTCCAAGGAATTTTCACGACAAATAAGTTTGACTCCTTGAACTCTGACGGAGAATTTAAAGTTTCTGGGTATTTTTGCCAAGAGCCTGGGATTCTTCAAAGTCATGAGAAATATGAAGTGGAGAAAAATGAAAACGTGGCCATGTGTGAAGGCTTCATTGTTGGGTTTCAGCTCAAGCTACAAAATATTGAAAAAATTGGTCAAAGATCATTAATTGAGAAATTAAAAGTTTTTTGTACCAAGGGAACAATTATGCTTGGGCCTCAAAATGAGAAAGAAAATGGAACTTGGACTGAAGCTAAATTGTGCAAAAGTAATGAAGCTGTTTGTGGAATGAGAATAATGGAATATAATCCATTAAATCTTGGTAAGTTCTTAATTAGTTCTTAATTGAAATTAATTAATTAATTATACAAATTAAATGTTTAAATGTTGAGTATAAAATGTTTTAATTCTAACTTTAAGTTTATTTTTTATTTAGATGATCTTTCAAGAATTCATTATTCGGATTGGTTTAAATGCTGCCACATAATTGATAAAAAATTCGAACATTGCCACCCAGAAGATAAATGGGAAGTTGTTTTTGAAGTTGATAATACCAGGGGAATCGAACCTTTGAAATACACTTACACCAAAATTATAGGCGTTGAGATTGAAAATGTCAAATATGAGAAAAAGGACGAAAGTGAGAAAAATGCATTTTCGGGCCATTTAATCACAAAATATAAAAAAGACCTTTTGGGAGCTCATCCAATTACTTATGTCATTTCACCTCATGAAGCTCCAAATACAAATATTCCAATCATTCATCCGCTGCATTCAAAGCTTAATGGGAATAAGCGGGAAAGTCAACGTCCTGAGTTTTATCCATTAAAAAGAAGAAGAGCAAAAGTGTTTGTTGCCATTTCTTTACTAAATGTTAACATAACTGATGGGGAAAAAAATTCCAATGATAATTATATGTATAATAATTATAATGATAAAAACTTGAATCAAAATATATTCAATAATCATTATTTAAAAGGAGAAAATATTTCTAAAATGGAGAATTTTGTACGGGAAATTTTAAATAAACGTTTAGAGTCGTCAAATAGCGATTTGGAGAAATCTCAACAATCAACGTTTCAAAATCGAAATTATTTTAATGAACTTCAAGAGAAAGAAAAAGAATTGGAAGAATTGGCATTATTATTTAAAAAAGAATTGCAAAGTAAGGGAATGACAGGATTTAATTGGGCAAAATCTTCTAGTGAAACTTGGCAACCGAGCAAGAAAACGACAATTGTTATTGATGTTCTCCCTGGAAACTTAATAACAATGTATCAAGTTTTAGGAACGTGTGGAAATTTTAAAATTAGAGCTGAAAAATTTTATCAGAATGGAACATTCAATGAAGCGATTAGGCCAAACTATGAAAAACAACAAATAAAAGATCCCGATGGAAAATTTACCAAAATGGGCAATATTATTAATTCGATGTCTTTCATGTTCCAAGATATTCTCAATGCAGCACGAAAAATAACCACAACATTTCATTACCCAGAAGAATCAAATATGAATTTTAATTTTTAACAAAATGTTCCTTAAATTACATTTTAGCTGAATTTGTTAAACAATAATAACTAACAACAACACATTATATCTGTATTTATTAAATTGGATTTTTATATCCAAAAACTGACCCTATTGTTTTAATCACCCGAAGTCCTTCTTGATACATTGAAGCAAAAGATCTAAACACTTGACTGAATTTTGCCAATTTTTTCCATTCCATGGGCGACGCACTCATTCTCCTTTCTTCTGGATCATGAAACGACCCATTTTGATAAAACTTTTCAGGTCGGAAAAAATAATTTCCACAAATTCCGACCACTTGATAAAAAGCTACATAATGACCAGGTTCAACTGTGACTTCCACAATGGTGCTTCTCATCGGTGCCCATGTTTCCGATGAAGCCATTTGCCAATTGAATCCCGTTTCTTTGGAAATTTTCAAAGTTTGAGTAAGGAAAAGATATGAATTTTGTGAGTCGTCTGGTCGCTCTGTAGTTGAGGGAAGATAATTACTGAATATTTTCCCTCTTCTTTGTTTCTTCAATCCCCCTCCTGCTTGATTTGCGTTGTCATCATCATCTGGATCAACTGGCGCTTCAGTAGCTGCTGTTGTTGGCATTGTCACTGCTGTTGGTGTTGTTACTGTTGTTGGCATTGTTACAGTTGTGGGCGTTGTCGGAGTTGTTACAGTTGTAGGAGTTGTTGGTATTGTTACAGCTGTTGAAGTTGATACTGAATCCATAGGTGTTGGGACAGAGGTTCCAATCGTTGTTGGTACAGCCCTGTTGGTACAGCGAACGGAATCATTTTTTTTTCTACAATTGATGTTTCTTAATCGGGTTTGAAGTGCATATCTTTCCTCTCCCATTCCAATAAGTGACCCTGTTTTAGTATCCTTTTTTCCTTCTTTCTTCTCCATCCCTACACTTTTAGTATATTTATATTTCAGGGGTTCATAACCCAAGGAGTTGTCAACTTCAAATATAATTTCCCATTTGTCATATGGAAAGCAATTGTAAGCTTGATGAGCGATATCGCAGCATTTCATTTTTAGTGAGTTAATTCCAACGAGATCTTCACCTATACAAATAGCATATTTAATATTATTATCCAAAACATTTTAAAAAATTGATCTTGAAAACATTGTTAAAACATGAATATAAATAAAAATTAGCAAATAATTATTTTATTAAAAATTAAATTTTTTTAAAATAGTTTAATTAATTATTTTGTGTACCGTTTTCTCGGCTCTCATATAATTTCGATTTTTTGATCATTGTCCTAAGTCCGCATATAGCTTGTCCTTTTTTGCAGATTTTAGGTTCGGTCCAAATTCCAAATGCTGATTCTGTTTCTGGTGAAAAATGGCCATTACCACCTGAACAAAATAACCGAATGTTTGTAATCCCCGCGTAGTCATCTCCATCCGCAATTGTGTCAATTTTGAGTTGAAACCCCTCAAAATATCCTTCACAAAAATAAGGAAGTTCTGCCCAATTTCCTTCTTTTGCCACACTGCTCCGAATTGTTGGAATGTCTGGACCGTCCCCAGCCTTCCCACAAAACAACTCAATCCCAGAGATCCCAAAATCATCAGCTTCATCCGGACCTTGAGATTTCAACCGAACTCCTCTTGCATATTCACCAGATTTGCATTTTTCCCATCGGCCCCATGCACCAAGTGGTTTTTCTTTCGGAGCATGAAGAATTGAATTGTCGTAATATGAGTAAATTTTTGGAATAAATGAAATTAAAATCACCAAATTTAAAACAGTAAACATTTTAAAATCAAATTTTAAATAAATCACAATATTTCTTCAGATTTTGATTAATTAACAAAATAAATCATTTGGGTAAACTTTTATGGCAATGATTTTAATTTTTGGCTATGTTGAGATTAAATGTCACCAATGAATTTTCTCTAAAGCATGTTCCTCGTATCAATTTTATTTCTTTTCCTTTCACTTTAGGAGATTAAACGATAAAGGGATAAGTTGTGTTTGAAGCTGATCAAAACTCGTTTTGTTGGGTGCTTCCGAGAATTTCTTGCAAACTTGAACGAGTTTTCATTTGGAATCATTCAATACGAAACAATGATACGAAATATAGTTAAAACGTTAAGTTAAAAGTATATATGTTACAACCAGTGATGTGAGTCCGGACATATATGTCCGGACACTTTGGACATATGTCCAAATCTTAAATGTCCATTCATAAATGTCCGAAATATTTATATTTAATTAAATATAATATAATACTAATTTTCAAGAAATTAAACTGTAATTCCCTCAATTGCTTAAAAGGGTATTCTGGATAATTTTAATTGATAATTGATCTATTATTGGTAAAAATAACCTTTATTCTAATGTTCATTTAAATGAATCAGTTTAATAATGACTAGAGACTAGAGATAAAGGTCATAAATATTATAAGTATTGATGATCTTACAAATATTTTTAATTTATTAATGAATTGTTATATAATACAAAAAAATCAATTTATATGAATATTAAAACGATATGATAATTAAAAAATATGTATGTATTGAATCATAATATGTAATATATTTACTATATATGTGGCCGCCGTTTTGCGGACATGTGTCGGACAACTAGCATCACTGGTTACAACAACGGGTATTTTATATAAGCATACCGTATGTAAGAGCTTAAATTTAGTTTGATATATCCTAATTTTATTTGTAAGGGAACAGGAATTGTCGGAGGTTCCATAATAGTCAATAAAACCATTGCAAAATATGCATTATATTACTATAATATACTAATACAGAATTTCCCAAGATCTAGAGTATAATATTTATAGTCAGTAAGACCTTATATGGAAAATACATAATATGTATAAATAAATATATTATAATTAGTTAGTTAACAATATAAGTTTTATTCAGTACATTTAATTTACAAAATATAAAACTTAATTAATTGCTACACATGGATTTTTCGAGAAAATATAAATAAGAAATCTTCGAATATTTGGTTTGATCATAATGTTAATTTTATTTCCACATTTAATTATCTTACTATAGTTTGCCTTTTTAAATCCTTGAACAGAACCTTCAAAATGATTAAAATAAGGGGCTGAAATTATTAAAAATTAAATATTACTATCAGCATTTTTATGTATTTAGGTTTTTACCCAAAGAAGCATTAAATGTATTGGAATTGTCCACGTCAAAATTTAAACTAGTACAATTGCATTTGTTTCGTAAATCACTAGTTAAATTGTTTTTGCAAAAATGATCACAAAGTGGACGGCATGATTCGCTATCATTCACTATTTCTTCATATCCCTCGCAACATACTTGATAGGTTTCTTCCACTTCAACTGTCTAAAAGCATTAACATGATTCATTAACATTCACATTAAGTAAGAAACATTAAAATACTATTTTTGAAAACATTATTTTTGTATTAATTATACATTACAAATTACTAGCCAACCTTATTTATCGTTTCATTATAATATTGAGGAGTATCATGACGGCACAGAATTTTAATGCACCACTCATGTGTTGTGACAATCTTTGTTTTTAATTCAATATTCGATACTGTTTTGTTTAATCTAGGATTTTCAATTTAACACTTATCATTAGTATTAGACTTCACAAGATTTTATATTATGCCTATTTACTTCATTCTTACTTGAACGACGCATTACAACGTTTTGGGACAGATTCAAAATTTCCATTTGAAGGATCAGTTAATAATAAAAGTAAAATTGTCGAAAAACAAATTTTCATTTTACATTTAATGATAGTATATTTTCTTCTCGCCAAAATTTTAATTAATATAACAAAATATGTTTTTACTACTGAAGTTTCACCAAAAGGAGCATGAAATTTTCATGCTTTTATTTTCCAAATAAAAATATAATTAACATTTTCATTTTCCTCATATTATCAATAAATATAATGATACTTGAATACATGTATGTCTTGTTATGCCACTTAAAATAAAAATTGAATTATCAAACAATTACTGACAAATTTATTAAAAAATTTCATACATAAACATAATACAATAATTATATTGGGAGATATGGACTCAGTTTTCTTTTACTAAACTACTAATCAGAACTCACTCTAATTAATTTGAAGTTGAGAGTAATCGACAAGGAAGAGGGAAAATCCAGAGAGAATTCCTGACAAATGCCCAGCAATGCATCGATTTAGGAACACGAGTTCCATAAAAAGAACTTCAACCACAGGCTGCCACGGCGTCCACCAAGATGGGAGAAAAAGAGGGAAAAATCCAAAAATGAGATAAGGTTTAGAGTCATGAATTGGAGGTCCGATCCTGAATATCCCTCTTGCGATTCGGAGAGAGAAAATGACATCTGAAAATAATGTAAAAAACTTATCAAATTCTAACAATTAAAAAATTAATTAAATAGACATCTTAAATAAATATTGTTAGTCGTGTTTCGTGTTTTGTTATATACTTGAAAGTCCATATGAAGAATTGAATGGAACTGTTTTGCAGATGTAAAGACTCATGCAAGAAAATAGCGTATTGGAGAGAACTCCGAGTGAAGGAATGAGAAAAAACATTGGCAAGGGACGAATTTCCTTTTCAACCGTCCTTCCTATTAAAACAAAAACCTAAAAAATTAAATTCCTTATTGTTTAACCAATGTTTATTAACTATTTATTGTTAAGAAATATTTCAGAATTAATGTTTAGTCACCGATGGACATTAATGTCAACACGTTAAGAAGTAGATGAGCGTAGCCGAAGTGAAAATAATGGGCATAAAAAAGTTTCCAGAACTGATACTTTAAAAAGACCACGTCGAAATTGACTTGGATCAAATCGGCCTCAAATTGGAAATATTCTTTGGTGATAAAAAGGCAAATCTGAGATTTAATAATGAAAACCAATTAATTAATGTTACGTTTTTAGGTATATTATGAACATATATATAGGATGGGCATACAGTATATTAAGGTAAACTCTATGAATATATGCTTAAAATTTTAAATAACCAGCAAATAAAAGAAAAAATAATTAATCTTTATTTACGATTAAGAGTGCAAAAGAAGAAGTTATTGGAGGAAGTGCAAAAATCCCTATTGGTTCTTTCTTCAATTTTACTTTTTTCTCCTCTTCAGTTTTTGTAAGATCAGTGCAGCTTTTAGATCTTTGGTCCTCATCCAATTCATCTTCTGCTTCAAACTGCTCGATGAGTCCTTGGTCGTTGATTGGAGAAATTGTTTGGCTGTATTTAGTAGCTGTTCCATTAAGCGAAATTTTCCTTCCACTTGCACTTTCGCCGTCCTTTTCCCGCCTTCTCATGATTTTAATTTAACTATTTAAATGATTTAATTATTCTAATAGTAATCCAAAAAGTAAAAAAAAACTATAATTTTTTTTACATAAATTCATTTATTTTTCAAAATTTGTTGAAATTACAATCATTTTAATGTTTCGATGAGAACCATTCTTGGTTGTAGAGAAAAGTTTTAAAATAATTAATAAAAAATGTACAGACTACTGGTATATATCTAATAAATAATATATTGGAAAAAGAGATTATTAAGCAATATTATATTATGTAAATCTGTAGTAATTGTTGTAAATTCATTTATTCGTAAAGTTTAGAAATTCATAAAAGATTAATAATAAAAAAAATAACGAGATTTAGAGTCCTTTGTTGTAGTACATAGCTTTTGGTCCAATTGGCATCTTTTTGATCTTGTCCTATGAATAAAACATTTATATTCTCAATGCCATATTATAATATATATTTTTTAATTTAAAGTAAATACCTTTACTTCCTAATATAATATAAATAATACATATTTACTTTAAAAAATATAGTGAATAATTTACTTGTAATTCTGGCTCAAGTTCTGAAATATCAATATGACGTTTCTGTGGAAAAATGGCACAGCTCATAGGAGTTGCGAATGCAAAGCAAAGTCCACAGATGAGCACATGAAGCGGGGTGGTTCCAAATATATTGATAAACGGAAAACGCTTCAACACTCCTTTCATATCAAGTTGATTGACAATAAGTGATGGAAGAACTGGAATATAAAATCGTGATTTAGTTATAAAATTATACCCGCTGTGGAGTCAAAAATAAATAGGCATTGTAGAATTTTGTTTTAAAACTAAACCTCACATTTATGTTTGATTGGATTTCTGGATAAGTTTAAAAATGAATATTATCAATATTAATAAATAAAAATTACTTGTTCCAGGGGCAATCATGAGAATTCGACTAAATACGACAGACGAAATTGCATTTTTTGCAGCAATTCTTGAATGGCCCAAAACAGTCCCTTTTTCGTCCACAATGGGAATTCCATCAGACAATTCACTATAAAATAATAATTTGATTAAGGTCCATTCACGAAATCTTTACTCGCGAGTTTGAATGAACCACTAAAATATTATTGAAAATGCATATGTGGGACCCAGGAAACGCATGTGCAAGTTACCATGTAAGCACCAATCATGAACATTTTCAGTATTATATTAGCGGTTTATTCAAACTCACAGGTAAAGATTTGTGAATGGACTTTAGTCATTCTAATGATAATTGGAAATTTTGAAACAATAAACTAAAATTATTAAACAATAAAATGTAGTGATACATAATGTTTTGAGTTACATACTTAAATCTCATCATTGGAACGTTGACGCAAGTAGCTGCTGCCAGAGCACCAAATGGAACAAATCTTGCCGCCATTGGTGAAACATTCTAAATACAGAAAAATACAAAACTGAAATAAATCCAATATATAATATTACTGCCTACCTTTAGTTCAATATATTTAAAATCTTTAAATAATAAAATTTTAAATGGCTATAATAATTATAAATGTTGTATAGAGAATTGAAGAATAATTTATCGTTACTTTCAAAAAGTTTCCAATTCCAAGTGCCATTCCAAGTCCACCTCCAGTAGCCAACACGTAATATGCCCCTATTTGTCTAAATTATTGTATAAATGAATGAATATATTAATGTTCAACATTTTTATATTAAATCAATTTTATATACATTATTAAAACTTATTGCATTAATTATTTAATGATAGAATTAAACTATAGTATAGTTAGTATTAGGTTAAATAAGTATTTGGTTGAAATAAAAATGATAAACTTGCTTGTTTGTCATAGGGAGATTTCCATTTCTGTTTGAATAGTTTACTATTGAGTTGAACGTCTGGTTCAAAAATTGCCAGAAAATAATTGTAGTGTGAGGCCTTAAAACAAATCAGTCATAATTAATATTAAACTGCATTTATTTAATTTCAACATGTTGATTAGTTGTCAGATATTTTTGATTTTTGATTGATTTACTTTGTAAAGATTAACATTCCCCCGATGAGTGCCATGTTAACTGGAACTTGAGCTGCCATTCTTCCAAGAATGGGCATTTGCTCTCTGCTGTTGGGATGAAATGCAGAGTCGTAGGTGTTTTTCACTTTCCATAATTCCTTTTCGGATATGTCTTTGATATCCTCTCCGTTTCTAAATAAAACATAAGAAATCACAATTACGTTCATTCATAAATAAGATTAATTACAAAAAATGAACACAATTTTATAATTACGTCTTTGTGTCGATTTTGTAATATTGAAATCCAGTTCATAATTATAAGATTATACTTAACAAATATTACTTTTCAATTTTAAAATTTTACTATAATTTCTTTTCATGTATTAAATACATATGTACTTATGTATGGTATAAAAAGTATAAAATAGAATAAACTATGATGAATATTTTACTTGTGACGAATAACAATGTTACTGCATCTCTCAAGCTCTTTCTCAGATAGGAAGACTTTAAATGGATTTGTGATGGCAAAAAAATGTTTTGCTCTTCCCCAATATTTCCCTTGGTCGAACTGCGGCTCGTCAATGTTAACTCGATGGAGCAAAAGACCCTTGACCTTATTGACACCACTCTCTATTTTATCCATTTTGAATTTATTGAAATTAATTAACAAGTAGTTGGAGATCTGGTAGAATTATCAACAACTTAACAGACTCAACTCGTCACTCATCAACTCACTACAATGAAATGCAATGGAGAAACTTGAATATTAATGGAAAGTAACATTATTCATTAAATTTCCCGGATTTACTTACTTTAGGTGCGTAGTATTTATAAATAGAATAAACACGAGTACGTTAGTATAATTTTCCATGCAGGCCCATGCACTTTTCTATCATTCACATTAACCCATTCTATGAATTGGTCCTTTTTAGTTTTTATTTACGTACATAATGCAATGTTTTCGGAAATATTCCAAATGTTAATTCTCAATTCTGAGTTTTCGACATATTAAATGGAAAATTAATAAAAAATACTTGGTTTTATAATACGCAGGGTTGATTCCACTCAAGTTATATAATTCCCACTTGGCTTGGTGTGATTTGTTAGAATATGATTCGATTAGTACATATATGCATATTAATCAAGTAAATGCATTTGAGTAAAACAATAAGCTTAGGTCATAATTTTATGAAAGGATTGATTAATTACAACTACGTTAATTACTAATTACTCATCTAAATGTAATACATAATTAATTATTTTTAAATTATTTTATGATTTTTAATTAATGAATAAATATAAATGTGATATCAATCGATTAATAGATTTTTATTCTAAAATATAAATTCATGCTATTCATTTTGCACAATCTCGACTTGAATGTTTGGGATATAAATAAATACAATCTTTCAACAAAATGAGTTAACATAGGCCTATGTAAGGTAATATCAAAACATATGAAAAAATAACAATTTTTATGGATTTCCATATCCTTTTAATTATCCCTAAGTTTACTCATTTAAATATTGGAAGGATTGTATAAACATTGAGTTAATTTGTAATAATAATTGTCTACATAATACATAATAAGTACATGCATCGAAACAGATAAATATAAATCATGAATTTAATAACAATTTTATAATCTTACTCTTATGTTTAATTTATTAAAGGATTAGATTAATTCATCCAAATCATACAATGCATCGTAAATCTCACCTCTGCACTCATCATCAGGTAAAATTCCAATTGATCCCAAAAACTCATTGAGTTCTTTTAATTCGCCAAACCCTTCAGGTAATTCACAATTTGACAAATCCAAAAGTGAATCGTCAAAGTTCACATTCTCGGCATAGGTCGAGTAGAAAGCGACCAATAAGCGTTCCATTGTCACATTGTGTCTCGTAACATTATCCACCTTCACAAAATCGGTTGAACTCTCAGCAATCGCTTTCCCAACATTGATGAGCGGAATTGGAAGTCGATGTTTGAGAAATTGCAGGAAAATCATCTGATCATCTTCAGTGTCAAAGTTCAAGAAGTCGTCCAAAGAGAACAGGAGGGAAAGATCCAATTTTTGAACTTTGGCCATTGTGAATTTTCCCTTCTCATCACTCAGCTCATCGATTGACTCGATTCCTAAATAATTTTCTTTCTCGCCCTTCTCCCATTTTAGCTTGACATTCGTGATGGAGAATTTGGTCAATTTGGTCACTTTGTTTCCCATCCATACAAAGAATGGATAAACGAGAATGTGAGCCATCCGATTGTAATGACCAAGGAAGTCAAAGACCACTTCCATCTCTCGCAAATTCGGCGTCATGTTTTGGACAAAGTAATTGATCCGTGTGAGATATTCAATCGTGCCCCAGCAGAAACAATTCCTCAAGTTCAATTTCTTCAAGTTGAGCCAAGGGATGGGAGAATTGGTGCGGATTGGAAAAGGACTGTGCTCAATTTTCTCAATCTGATTCTTTTCGAAGTCTTCAGATTTGAAGTTGTCGAAATTCAGACGGATTTCTTCCAAAGTGGACCAAATCGGCTTGAATGTGTTGAATATTTGGGCCAATTTACGATCATCGGCTTTATGATTCCTGAATATTTCAAAATTACTTAAATGGTTTAGCATTTAACTAATTTAATTTATTAAATATGTCAAATAATAAATTAAAACTCACGTATATGAATTTTCAATGATAACAAATCTTTTGAGACGAAGTTTGTCCAATTTGCAATCTTCGAGCAATTTCTCATCCAAGCCGATGAAGATCGAATCTGCAACCGATAAGATCATCAAGCTCTCAACTTTCTGCCCACAATTTGCAATTGAATTCATCATGAAGAGAACTATTGGTTGAACATCTCCTGCCCTCTTATCAATTTCCACTTTGACCTCCAGAAGATTTGGAGCGATCTTGATAATTTCCCGTGACAAGACATAGCAATCGTCCCTGGACGGATAATTGTCAAATACTACAAAACACTTGAGCATTTTGAGAGAATCGAGCACATGTTTGCCAAACGATGTTTGCCGATCTTCAACCGAAGAAAAAATACTTGTCGGATCATCAAAAGGATGAATTTCGTCCGTGACTTCCAGGACCACAAGGTTCGGAAATTTGTCAAAGAGGATTTCTTCATAAAGGGGCAAATCATTAGAATAATCAAGATGTGTCAGATTGGCGAATTTGGCGGTTGACCCAACAAGACAAAGGAAATCATCAGGAAATTCGTAAATGGTTTCATCGTCATCATCTTCCTCATTTGGCGGGTGAAAGACAAAGGAGTTGTGCAGGAGAGATTTCGGAGTGAAAGTTCTCGTAAACTTCACGATGCTTTCCGACAATTTTAAATTCACCAACTTCTTGAGAGAAAAAGATTGACGAAGAACGCGATCCGCTTCCCTTTTCCACTGGGAATTGACAAATCGGAAGTTGAGCAAATCCGATGTTGAAGAGTGTAAGACGATCCGTTTAACAATCTAATTAATGAATTAAAGTGATTATTAATAATTCGATATAATTGATGGTCCGATGTCCTTTAAAATTACCATAACCGTAATATGGTAATTGCAATTAATTAGATTGGTAATAATTAAATTAAAAATTAAAAATTTACTTACCGAAAGGTTTAAAATGAATTCGGAAGCTTGGGAAGAATTTATTTCCATTGTGATTTGATTTTCGACTTCAATTCAAACAGTTTGATCAATAATGAGTTTTTTTAGATCTGTGTGTAATTACAATATTATTAATTTTTTTAATTAAAAAAAATCATAAATAAGAATGGTAAAAATGTGTGCTTTATTTAAACCAAATCAAATATTATGGAGATTTTTTAGATCTAAATGTTGGGAAAATGAAAAAATGAAAAAAGAAGCATCAGTTTGGAGAGCGAGGTTCAAAATGGTTTCAAAACTAAATGGTAAGCAATACGCGGTAAACATGAACTTTTTATATGGACAATACAGATACGGCAGATGGCACATTACATTAGCAGTGCTAATGTGTGCTTACGTGCACATATGCATTTGTGTATGTTATGTGCTATAATTAGAGAAGCCGCATGTACTCGAGTACTCATGTACTCAGTACATGAGTACATACCATATACCATACACGAGTACATAGACAAGTACATAAACGAGTGCATAGTACATAGAAGAGTAGTAAATTTGAATTTATGTACTCTTATGTACTCCTATGTACTGGCATTATTTAGGCTGATTATTGCTATGTACTTCTATGTGCTTCTATGTACTCATGTATTTTTCACGGCACGGCCCTGAATGCTATGTACTCCTCAAACGGCATCTCTAGCTATAATTTAGTACACTATTACACACATTTACTTTTTTTAGTTTTAGTTAGTCCATCCTGTCCATAGCATATTGTCATTTTATCATTGTCATTGTCCGTTTGAACACATTACTTTTCCTTCTGCTTTTCCCGCTTTTCAGTTATACCTTTTGGATCAATAATCATCCCTTAAATATTGTACTATATCACTACCATATACTATGGATGGTATACATTAGGTAAAACTTTTTTAATTTAAAAAGAATTTTTAATTAAATGAGCCAAAATAATTTGAAGTTTGAAATTATTGGTAAAATTCGAAATGATAAATCCTTTAGAAGTTAAGATATTTGTTATTTGTATATATTATATTTGTTTATACATGCAATAAGGAATAGTTAATAGTTAATATTTTAACAATGGTTGTCTTTATATCTATGATAATTTTGATAATTCATAAAACTTTTTCAAAGTATGTAGGTTCATTTATAGATTCGTACTTTCGTGTTTATAAAGTATATATATTATTCTTGGAAGGAAAAGTTTATTGTCAAAGTCAGAAATCAATAATCCATCTGATGATAAGAGCTTAATCAAAGTAGGAAATCTTATAAAGTTCAAGTTCACCACTTAAGTACTTTATTACTATTACGTTACATACCTACATGGTACATACTTCCTTTCTTATTCAACGTTCAAGCATACAAGAATTGTATGTTACATATTCAATAGTAAAACAAGGAATTGAGTGAGAAATAATCTTGAATGAATATTTAAGAATTCACTTCCTTATGCGACGAATCAAATTACTTTACTGAACCTTAATATTTCCCATTTATAAAAAGGAAATTTTCCCAATTTCTTTAGTTCAATTCCAATCTCCTTAATAATTCATTTTAAATTTCCTCTTCAAATTTAGCCAATTTTTTTAAAATATTAATTTTACAAAGATAAACTCACCTTTGTCAATAGATTTAATTAAATAAGTGCTCATTAAACTTAGATATATTGATTGCAAATGACAAAAAATTTAAATTAATTTAAATAAATTTATGCGTAAAAATCGGACCAATTAAAAGGGTAAAACTATTCAAAATGCAAGCTAAGATACACAATAATTTTATAATATTACCTAATAATTTTTAAATTATGTATTTATCTATTTATTAATGTATTTATTTAGCTAAATGTATTACACCCAATATCTCCCATTTCCAACTGGATTTTATTATCACGAACATGAATATTGGCCCCAAAAGGGGAATCACGTGGTTGCCTCCTTCGATTCAAGAAATATTGTTTTATATCAAGTTGTTCCCAGTGCCGTTGCAGCCCACGTGACAGAAAAGAAAACATTTGTTAATTGTCCATTAATTGACGGATGGAAAGTTTACGAGTGGAGGAATTGGGCCCTCAATCCAAGTTTCCTATCAGTAATGTACGAAACAGGTTGGGCTTCAAAATACCCTTCGCCCCGAACTGAACATATTTTGGCATTGACTGTAAAAAGGACGGGATTTGAAGACATTTTGCGTCATGCGAAAAGCGAGAAGAAGGAAGAAAGACAAGTGGGAAGATTCATTTGGCATTCTTCTTACACACCTTCAGGAAGAAGGGAAGAAAGAAATACAATTTCATTGTTTTTAAAAAATAATTTACTTAAAAAGTTCGTTAATGAATATGTCGTCCAAATCTCGGACATTTCTTCATTTGTGGCCGAACAAAGAAAAGCTGTATTTCTTCCTTGGATGGCAAATGGGGGGAATAGCAAGCGATTTAATACTTTGATGGTTCCTTCTGAGAAGGTTTATTCTTTTTTAGATCAGGATGTTGGAAATGCAATTGGGATAGATCCTTTGTATACAGATTGAAATATAGTGAATAAATAAAATGTATTTGAATTTGAATGAATAAATTAGGGGATAACATTGGGGGATATTGGATGAAACCACTATGAGTTTATTCTCGAAAAAATATTTTTCAGTGTTATTCTACGCGGGCAATGATGAGATGGTATGATAAACGATCGAATGAAGAAAGAGCGTTAAATAAATATTCAAGGTGGTGGAGTACTTTGTTAATTAGAAAAATACATTTATTTATAAACCCTGTTACAAAATTTCTTGAGCTTTGGATATTCCCAGCTATGAAATACATTTATTTAATTGGTAATTAATAATTATTTATTAAATTTTATCACAATTTCTTCATTGTAAAATATTGTTTTTTGCAAATTGCTCTTCCAAAACACTTCAATTGATAAAATTAATAAAGATAGTGTTAATAAATAAAATGTAATAATTATAAAAGGTAACATTTTATTTAGATTTAATCTTTTTGGATCATATACGAAATTTGGTTTATTCAAACTTTTCAAGAAACAAGTATTAATTTTATTATATTCCTTTCTATTCCACTTTCTGAATTTTAAATAATTTGAATACCTAGTTCTCTTCCAAACTTGTTCTTATTCCGTTGTTACTTTTAAAACCTTCTTCCCATATATTATAAATTCTAGATTCAACAAATCTTAAAATTAGATTTTCAAACTTAATTTTAAAGTAATAATTATAGACTGTTATAATATGTAATCTTATACAGAGTATACAGTAGAATAGGCAGATTCAAATTTTAATTGTTTCACAATCTAATATTTGCCAGGATAATAAAACTTAATAATTTTTTCAAAATTTGATAAAATAATGGAATCATCTATTATATAAAATATATTTCCAATTTTCATGTCCCCCTTATTTGTAATTAATGGCTTGTTTTCTTTAATTTTATACATAATTAAATCTATTCCCCCGTAAACAAAATATAGTAATTTTTCCAACTTTTCAATGACTAATTTTTTTTAATTTTCATATTATTTTCTTCCTTCAAAAGACTTAATATCTTAGAACTAAAAACATTAAAATAAACGTCATCTCTTGAACTTGAATTATTAATTTCACATATATTTTGATTGCGTTTTCTATTAGGGTTTAATTCAAATGATAAAGTTAACACCATTTTACTTCCCGTTTCATAATTTGCAAATTCTTCAAATGTCTGAAATATATTCGGTAATGGATCAGAGATAATTAGTAAAAACAATTTTCCTTTGTATGCTGTGCTCATTACGAATGCCATTATTAAAATTAATAGTTGTTAAAAAAGTAAATTTCAGGTTTCCTGATGGAATTTTTGATATTAAAGAATGTCCTTGTTCTAAAAATATCGTATAAAGTAGAAATGAATAATTTAAATCACTTTAGAATTGCTTTGATGAAATTTAACATTGTTTATCAATCTTGTTATACAAATCATCAATGTGAGTATTAAAATGATTAAAATCCATACTGGGATTTAAAAGGGAAGGAATACGATTGAATAATTCCTATAAGTATTCCTATAATAAGTATTTCAAATTATAGATAAAAAGCTTCATAGTGATTTCAATACTTTTTAAATCCTTATTTGACATTTGATTCATGAAATTATTTAATGTCATGATTTGTGAAGGAATTTCATTTTTTAAAGAAACTGCGTAAATAAAATGAGTCTGCAGGGTATTTAAAGTAATTCATTGAGAAAGTTTTCATGAACCATTAATTTCTTGTGGATATAATTTCAGGTTGTTTAAATCACCAGTAAAGGCAATTAAAGTAAAAGTGAATTTAGAGTTCTGATTATATATATATATTTAATCTATAAGACATTTCCATAATATTGTAAATTTGTGAAGATTTAATAATTTCATTATGTATAGCAATTATTACTTTTTGGGTATATTTTATATACTCTCTATAATTTAAAAAAAATAATCAATTCCACGAATTTTATTCAAAATTTCATTTGAATTGATCATAGTTGCAGATTGAAGAAAATTTGAATAAAAATTCACATATTGGTCAAATAAATCAATTTCATCAATTGAATCATAACTAATCGCCTATTAGTTTTACTAAATTTATTTCACATAACCCCATCGATGACAAAAATTTTGATGCTTTTCCAAATGTTTTTTTGTTGGCAAATTTATAATTATTCTTATATTTTAGAGATGAATTCAAATAAATAAAAGCATTAAAAGTTAAATACAGAAAATAGTAATTTTTGACATTTTAAAATAAATCAGAAATACAATTATATTTAATTTCTCTTTTAATTTTCAACTTTTTAAAGTTTTATGACATTTATAACTTACCCATACTCCAAATTAATCATTTATGGTTAATTATAAGTTTAGAAATATAAATATTATGGAATTTTAACCATATCAAACATGAATAATCAATAATCAAACAATTTTTATAGTATTAAGTAGGTAGTTAGTTAACATTAATAAGTAGTAAGTAGTTAACATTATTGAACATATTTCGAATAATTAACTATGTAAACATGGTAATTTGATAATAGAATCGTTGTTTATATTTGTAAAGCGTATCCGAATACCCAAACTACTTTATAAACCCTTGCAATAAAGCCACTGTGCAGATGACGCGATGGGGCAAAACTTTCCCGATCGGGGAATTCCTCGCTTTGTCCACGTTGTTGTCCTACAAAATATGAATTAATTTATTTAGACTCAAATAAGTTTTATTGTAGTTAAAAGTTAAAACTAATAACAGCAAACAATGATTGACAGTATAATTGACATTGACATTATTAGTCATTAAATTGATAAAATTGATAATTAATACAAATATTAAAATGTATATAAATAAATCAATATGGTACATAATTAACATAGAATATAATACATTGAATACATACTAGTCTTGTTAATCTTTTACTTAAACAATAAAGCATTCCAATGTCAATGTCAAAATGTCAATATAATGTCAATTCTCAGCACATTTGTAAAATTGTATTTTAACTCGATATCCATAGTCGATATTTGAAAGTTGAAACTATCAAGATAAAAAAAGTGTATGTAAAACATTAAACATTTATCAAGGATTAACTCTCCAGCGAAGATTATACAAGAATGAGAAACAAATGCACTAAGGCATTATTATTAGGATGGGATGACATTTACTATGTACCTACATACATGATTATAAGTAGTCATCGGTTTTGCTGATTGCTGATATTCAGTGATAATCAATGTAATAAATATAACCCTTCAACTTGTCTCATCTCATTTCTACAATTTATTTTCACAAATTAAGGCAGCTTAAATTTTTTTTAAATGGAGCATAAAATTTGTTTGGGCCTTTTACTTTTGCAATTCCTTGCATTTTGTACTTCAAATAGCATTGGAATGAATAACATGGTTTGGTTTCCAAATCCCAAAGCAGAAGGTGGCCTCATCCCAGCTTATCTTTCTGGAGGAGAAGACAAAAACCAAATAATGGACCCAACAAAAGTCAGATTCTATCTTTATACAAAGTAAGTAAAACAATGATAATGATACATTAATCATCATTATTAATGCCTATAAAATAAAGCAAATTGAACTTACTTACATATATGTACTATAGCATTAGATAACATTCAATTTATATTATGAATTTCAATTAAAAAATTTTATTAGGGGCAACACGAATGCTCCTGATGAGTTATTTATTGATGATATTGATTCAGTTGCAAATTCCCATTTTATAAATAATGCTCCAATTAAAATTCTGGCTCATGGATTTGGAGGTTCTTCAAGAGACGGATTTCCAACTCGCATTAGGAATGGTATATAATCTACAGCATATTTTTAAAAAATTCTTATGTATAGTAAAATGTATGGATAAAGATATTAATCTAAATGCATTAAATAAAACTATAATGAATGTTATACCTATTTATATTCACAGAATTCCATAAACTTTCCCAAGATATGAATATTATTTGTGTTGATTGGTCTCCTTTGTCCACTTCCCCTTGGTATGATGTTGCAGCCAAAAACACACAAATTACAGGACTCCAATCAGCCAAACTTCTTCATTTCTTGGTTCAAAATGGATTTTCGAGATTAGAAGATATTCATTTCATTGGATTCTCGCTTGGAGGACACGTTTGTGGCAATGCGGGAATGGAATTTGAAAAGCTTTCTGGAACCAAACTTTTACGTGTAACATGTGTGTAAAAAATTATTTTTTTAAATTTAATGACAGTACGTTTATATACAAAATGGAATATATACCATAATGGTATAATATACATATACCAAACATGTTAGCTTCAATTTCTAATATCATTTTTTTATTACAGCACTTGATCCAGCCTATCCACTATTTGGTAATTTTTTTAATATTTTATTCCAAAGAATATGGTAATATTTGCGCTCTTTGGGATATCATCGCTTTTAACTTTAAAGTTAAAATTGTGCGATAAAACCTTAAACTATGTATTAAAATTGTAAATTAGTTTTTTTTTATTTTCCTAATTGTAGGTATAAATAAATATTTACATTGGCTATTTTAACATTATTTCAATAACTCATTTAAGGTGATAATGGTGCATGGGGATCAGACGAATTTCGCATTGACCCAACTGATGCTGAATTTGTTGATGTAATCCACACTTCTTCTGGACATTTGCTTGAAGGTGGACTTGGATTTCCATTCCCAAGAGGTCATGTAGATTTTTGGCCAAACGAAGGTATGGAAAATTATAAACATTATGAAACTTCTGTAAATAATATATTCTCAAAGCTAGATAGGTTAGTTCAATATATAAATGAGATTATTAAAATTAAATTTATCTAAAATCTCGTATTTTTCTTATCACAAGGTCGAAAGCAGCCAGGATGTGAAGGTGATGATTTAACTGGTAAGAATGATATTGCATAATAAACCAATAATCGATAATGAAATATCTAAGCATTATTCTAATTGATATCACGCCATGTATTTATTATAAGTGACAAATAACAGTATATCAAATAAAACTCCTTAAATTTTATATCATTTTTACTAGTTTTTTTATATTAGTCGCTTTAATCAATTATTTTTAAATACATAGGATCATGCAGTCACGGAAGAGCCCCAGATTATTACGAAGAATCAATTTCATCTGCTAGACCTTTTAATGGATGTCTATGCGAAGATTGGCAAGAATTCGTGGAAGGAAGATGCAAATGCGACGTCACTGCTCCAATGGGAGAAATCACACATAAAGAGTAAAAATTTAATGCTCTATTATGTTATTATGTCTATAATATTATTAATTTATTATAAACAATAACGATACGATGTATATTATATGTATATATTATACATACAAATGGGTATATGTGTTATGTATAGTATGTGTCTTTAATGCTAGTTTATTAAATACTGTAATTTTTAAGCCCAAACTAATTAAATAATTAACAATTCGTTCTATTTTCAGTAACGCTCATGGAAATTACTATCTCTACACAGCTCCAGCAAGACCATTTGCTCTTGGATAATTCAAAAATAAAATAAAATTTGTTTCAATCTTTCAACCATTTTATTCTCATTATTACAAATTTAATTAGAAAGCAAAAAATCTGATTGAAGCATACCTACAATACAAACACCATTTTATGCATTGTTATAAATTAACAATTCCTTTTTTGTTATTATAATAGGTTTAACACATTATTTACTATTTTATAAGAATTTGTATCAATCAATTTTACAAAAAAAGAGATGTGTAGCATTAGCTCGTGAAAATGGCAATAAGAAATCAAGACCTTGATTTATCCAGATTGTGGACGATCCTTTACTTTCTTCTGCCTTCATGATTGTTATATAATCTATTCTGAATCCAATCAACGAAGGAAGTAACTCTGGTAAAAATGGTGTAGTAATTCGGATTACAACCACCATGGACAGAATTAACTCCAGCGCTTACAATCCCTTGTAGATACCATTTGTTCGCTTCTTCGAATATCAAACCTCCACCAGAGTCACCGTCACATGTTGACGTTCCTATTAAAGTTTAAAGACTAATTAATTACAGCTGACAATAAAGTCATCATTTTATCATTTACTATGAAAATTAATTTTAATTTTAATTTTAAATTCTATTAACAAACTAAATACTGTACCATTTGTGTATCCAGCACAAAACGTTGTTTTCCTTATGAGAGTTGCAAGTTCTGGACTTGCTTTTTGACATTCCCGCCGACCAACCACTGGCAACTGAACTTCTTGGAGTGCTTCTTTGAATTGTCGATTTGCTGTACGACCCCAACCGACCAACTATTTATGACAATTGTTCAAACATTGTTAATTAATTTTAATTACTCATTCTATTTATAAAATTTATGATAAAGAATTTTAAACTCACAGATCCAAGATAAATAGAGTCAGCAATAATATCATCTTCATCTCGTGGTAAACAAACTGGACGAACTTTTTCAGTGATTTTGACTGTCTAAAAATATAAAAATACTTTATTACTTGATGTTATTAAGATAAATCGAATAATTATTTTATTTTTAATTAAATGTATTACCTTATCTAGCCATACGATAGCAATGTCAGAATCAAAATTTTGATAATTATAATCTTCATTAACTTCAATACGCCTAACACTTCGTTTTTGGACAAAATTATCATTGTTGGAAAAAGAACGATTGTATTTTCCCATCATTACGTAAATATGATCGGTTCTTTTTTCATTCGATTGCTTTTGAGTGACACAATGAGCAGCTACAATAATTGTATAAATTAAATATCAGAAAAAGTATAATTAATCAAATTATTATTCCAATAGCATATTATGCATTTATGTAAGATATATAATATACAATATTCGTCATAGGTATGTAGGTTTAATGAACTCACCTGTTACTACAGCTTTTTCATGCACAAGAGTTCCACCACAAAAGAATTCATATATTCCTGATCCGGGTGGTTCTTGTTGGTAAAATCCAACATGCCAAGGAAACTTTCCAGGTCTTGCTGCAACTCCCCCAACAACAAAGCCAGCAATTTCGGGACTTTTATTCCCACAGTCCAAACTGCATTGCCAAGACTTACGCCGTTCTGTCCAACCCCCAGAGCGACAATGTCGGGCGAGCATTGGAGGAGCAGTTAAAGCACCAACGTAATATTGACTACATCTAATAAAACCACAATTTAAAACTTTTAATGGGATTCAATTTTGAACAATACAATCGACATAATAATATTATTAAAATTAAAAAACCCAAACATATTAAATAAGAATTGATTAAAGGGTAAATATATTACCGATATTCGGCTACAGTATTCAAGGGCATTTGGTCTTTTTTACAATTAAACGTCTTGCCTCGGATTTTGCAAATCATGTCAACTCCTCTTTCAGGAGGAATCGGCGGACAAAATTCCTCTTTGGCTTCAGTTTCAGGTTCTTCCGGAGTTTCTTCGACACTTTCTGGGTCAGGGTCGGGTTCAGGAGTTGTTGTTGTTCTGATTGTTGGTCTTGTTGCTCTGGGTCTGCTCTGAGCTCTTGTTGTAGCTTTAGTTGTTTCGGGTTCTTGTTCCTCATGTGATGGAACACCTCCACTTCCATGCAGTTTTGAATGAAGATTAGCTAATTATTAAGTTAATAAAAATATTAAAACTTTTACAAACTACTAACTTTAATTTTCTTATTTGACATACAGCGAGGGCTACATACTTTAAGGTATTTTAATTCAATTAATAACTAAAGTTTATTAATAACAAAATAACTAAAAAATTCAGAAGTAATTGTATGTATGGAGCCCACATTGTACTGATATTTACATAGGGTACAATGACATTTAAATGTGATATTTTTGTGTAAAAATATTAACCGAGATAATTAAAAAATGAAGGCCTTTTTGTGGTGACATTATCTTCTTGGCCTGGTGGGAGTTTTGTAGTGGTTCTTCTTCTGTGAAGACCTCCAAAATACTGTTCATGTAAAGATAACAACGTGTGGCGAACAGGAACTTTAGCGCCATTTCCACAAAGATCGCTTGATTCATCCGTCGCGCCCCAACAGTTTGGAATTCCATTGCAATTATCTTTAAGATCAGCACATCCACCAAAATGGCATTTGATTTCAAACACAGTGCTATAATCATGAAAATTATAAAATTATAAGAAATTGTTAAAGGAAATGATATTTAACTTTTAAACTAAATTTTCCAATTTTGCAATTTCTTACTCGCAAACTGTGGTTTCAAGTGTCCATCTTGTACAATCCCATTGTTCATTTCCTGTTTCATCTTCACCATTTGGGCAATCTTCAACTCCGTCACACAATTGTTCATATTTCAAACATTTCGAACCGTCGTCACAACGAAATTTAGTATGATGACATGTATTGTCCAATGACTCGACACCTGAAAAGTAAATTAGAATATTTAGATAATTAATTAAGTAATAAATTCGGCGATTAATTGAAAATAAAATATTGAATAATTCTAATAAAATAATATTAATCAATAAATGCTCACAATGGAATTGAAGATAGAAAACTGAGCAATAAACTAACAACAATGAAGAACTAAAAATGTTCATTGTTGTTTATTACAATAGAATTTAACAATTAGCGTATTTATTTTATCAATCAAAATTAAGTCCTTTGTAAGGCGGAGCGGAGAACATGCGAATTATAGGTATTTGTATTCAAAGTACGTATTAAACGTATACACTCCCAACTAAATAGTATTAATTAAACAATGGCTGGAAGGAAATAATTCAAGGTAGGTCGTAAAATTAAATTAGGCTTGTCATATTGTATGTAAGTATGTATATGGACAAATCTATAGAATGTTAATAAATAACCAGAATGCATTATTAACCCGACCTGTACTTACCCAAGTAAGAATGAATTAGTGATAAAGACAAGATATAAAAAGTGGAAACAAACTTGTTGGACAACTCATTCCTTCAGTCCTTAATTTTCCGCATTTTTAATCATGGCCAGATATTCGCAGAAGCCACATGTAGAGCGGAATTAATTCGCAAACAAGATTTAAGCATTAAAATCCTATTTACCATGCTAAAATTTAATCGTTTATGTAACTTGTCATGGATGGGTTTGGAAAAAGTTGAATAATAAAATGATAATTACTACATACATACTCGTATATCGAATGAAGAAAGTGTTTCTTATTGTGATTAATTTCTCTCTCATTTATTTAAAATCAAATCATCTAAATATTCAGTTTATACATTAACATAATATAGTTGTATTTAGGATAAATCAGTAGAATTTCTTTATTTAATATAAACAATTATTTTATTTCATTCTTAAATGAAGTTTAATATCAATATTTACAAATATTGTGTTAATTTTTTAAGTCTTCACTTTCACTAATATTTTTCTTTTCTTTATTTTGATTGATGTTAAATCCGAAATCAAAGCTCGGTAATGTTGGGATTGGATCAAATTGTTCTTCAAGTGAAAACTCGAGGCTTTCCGGTTCTTCTTCAATTCGATATGTTTGTGGCGTTGTGGTTGTTGGTTTTGTTCTTGGTCTTGTTATTCTTTGAACAATGGGGGTGATTCCAAGACGCTCATGAATTGTATCGTGTAAATTTGCTGTGGGATCAATTCAAAATATTAATTTCATATAATCATCCCAAATACCATACAATTACAGATATATTTAAATTTATTAATTAATAAGTTTAATTTATTTTAATATTGTTTGAACGAAATATTAAAAACTTTTAATTTTGCAGAAAAAATTATGATCATACTCAATTTTTAAATTAAGGTAAACTATACCTATATGTTTCAAAATTGTTGTTGCTCTTGTTGTACCAGGGCCAATATGTCTCTCATCATTTTTAGACACTGAACTCGGAGTCGTAGTTCTTCTTCTGTGAAGGCTTCCAAAATATTGCAAATGCACGGCCTGAACGCGGTGGGAAATTGGTCTTCTGGCGCCATTGTCACAAAGATTGCTCGATTCATCTGTTCCTCCCCAACAGTGAGGAACTCCATCACAATTTTCCTTTACTTCCACACATCCTCCGAAATGACATTTGAATTCAAAAAATATGCTAAAAATTTTAAAAATACATGATTTAAAAATTAGCGCTTTTTTCCTTATTTTAGTATCATGTATTGCGATTTATCTTATCTAAATCTCATACAATAATTAAAGAAAATAATTAATAATTTTTATTGATTTGATTACTTACTCGCATTTAGTTTTTTCTAATCCCCATCGAGTACAATCCCATTGATTGTTTCCTTTTTCATCTTCCCCGTTGGGACAATCTTCGTTTCCATCGCATAACTGTTCGTAATTCAAACATCGCGAACCGTCATCACAACGAAATTGAGTATTGTGGCAGGCATTTGAAATTGATTCGGTTTCTATATTATATTCAACATATTAAAAATGTAAAACCTGAACTTGTCAGTAAATAATTATTGAGCTTAGCGTATTAATGATTGAATAATTATTGAGCTTAGCGTATTAGTGATTGTGATTAGCTATGATTATTGACTCACGGCGTATTTGAATAATTAGAACTAGTAGGTAAACGTTTAAAACAAAAGATGGTAAATATTTCATTCTGAGAAATGTAAAAAAATATTTGGGATGTCAGTATCTTTGGAAAGAATTCGTTCGTTGGTTTTATAATGTTAATCAGCCAAATATTTTAGCTCGAGTGTATTTATTGTATTATTGTTATATTTCTTGTATCAAAACCACTTCCAACTTAATTACACTACGCCGAAAGAAGATTTGAATATTAGGTGGATGATGACGAAGTGATGAGAAAAAGTGGATTTAAACTCGTCGAGCAGCATTTCTACCTTTCCGAGAATAATCAGAATTGATGATTGCCTATTTTCTTTTCTAAGAAGCACCAAGTAAAAGATTCCTACTTTAATTCAAGCGGTTGGAACTTGGAAGATTATTTTAATATTGCAAGAACTGGAACTAAAGCAGCACACACCCAAAAGTATAATCTGTAGGATTTATTAGGTTTATTAAACTTTATTAAATAACTGAATATTCATAAGTCTTTTTTAATAAAAATTGTTTTACTTTAAGTAATGGTATTAGATACACAACTTGTTATGAATTAAATAAGTACATTTCTGACATACACATAGGTAAATAACACGAATGTGTTGTTCTTTTGTATTCTAACATTTATTTTCATTCCCTCCTCTTTAATCTTTACAATGATTGAGCTTTCACTATATTAATTTTATTATATTTATATTTATTGGAATATACAATTTACATGTTTCAGCTTTTAAATTTTTATCCTACATATTATAACCTTAAACCTTTAAGTATTTGTAATATAATTTATTGTATATTTTATGTAAAATTCAATAACTAATGATTTTATCATTTAATTATTATAATAATATTGATAAACAACAAACACAAAACAATTATAAATATTTCTTTTTAAAAATTAATTATAAAATGTTAGAAGGGTTTTATATGTTACATTACATAAATTGGGAGGCTCTAATAAAAATTATTTTGTGACTTTATCAAAACTTAAAATTGCATTGCATCTAGAAAAATATGATTCAAGTATCTTAAGAAATTAAATGAGTTCTTCGAATACGCACGATAAAAATTTGGATTTCAACTTTTCTTACAACGGCCGGAAAACTAAAATATAAAACATTCATAAATATTAATAAATCATATATAAACGCAGAAGAAAAAATTTGTATATCATATAATATACAAATTTAGGTATTTTACTCTATTTATTTCATCTTAACTATGCATTTATTTTAAGGTATAGCGTTAGACAAAGAAAAGAAACCATGATGTCTTAAATTTATCTTCATTTTCATTTAAGCTCATTCCATAATTTTTTTCAATTGGCAACTCAAATTTAAAAAAGATTCCATTGCAGTCTCATTCTTTTAATTGTTTCATCGGCGGGAGTTTAAACAAATGTTGGGTCATCAATTCCGTATTGAATTTAATAATTTGCATGTCATGGGATCCATTGGAGTTTCACGTTCATAAATTGGAGTCGGGAAATTGAGTATGAGATTCTTTAAGCTTTTAAAATGGGTTATGATTTTTGGAAAAATCGGATATTGTTCATAATCGTTATTGGGAATGATTGTGAGTTCGAGTTTCGTTAAATTAATCAGCTTGTGGATTAATTTAAAGAACACAATTGGTGAATGGATTTTACTTGAACTGATTTTATGAGTCAAAGTTGTAATTTGTCTTGCTACGGAATTGATGAAATGACTAAACAAAGGAATCATCCATTCTTTTTCTTCACTCATTTCCGTTAAGTCCAAATTGTCTCTAATATTGTCGAAATTTGTTTTCATGTTTGTTAACACAATTGTATCATAATCTTCTTCCTCGTTGTTTTTTAATTTTAAATAAAGTTTTTCGTTGGCATTTGAGAAAAAAATGATTTGCTTCACTGAATCAGAACCCAGACTGTTTGAACGGCTTAGATTGCTTTTGCTTTCATCTGACACAGAATTTGTATGAGATTCTTCATCGTCGGACATAGGAGAAGATTCGATAATTTTTCTTTTAAGTCCATTAAGAGGAACATTTGGTGTTGAAATTTGCGTTTCCTCTTGTTGGTCATGAACGACTCCATTTCCTCCGTTGTCGTCATCAACATCCCTTTCATGTTTAATTTCAATTGTTTCATTGTCTTCTGCAGAGATTTCGCTTAATTTTTGCTTTTTTTGCTGGAACTTCAGGATTTGGTGGATTTGAAGGAAAAATCTCGTAAACTTCATAAACTCTTTTCATACATTTCTTGAAAATTCTAATTCCAATTTTGTTCATTTCTAAGAAAGAGAAGTATATTAACTTATCCATCTCGTTATGGGTACAAGCTTCGTTTGTGAATTCCCAGACCTGTAATTCATAATATTCATTTTTAATCTAAACTTGAAAACTTGATGTAATATGATTATTAATCTTTAAATTGATTTTTATTTTGTAAACTTATTAAAATATTTTCCAATTTTCTAATGCCTAATTAATAAATACTATAATAAATAACTTTATTGACAAAATAAAAGGTATATAATTGTAATCATGAAAATGATTTATCATGTAAGTCACCTCATTCCCTTTAATTCCGGGAATTTTTCCATTTTTAGTAAATGATCGGAATTTGCTCCATTAATATGGAGAAAATTAAATTCGCCAATTTCTGTGTTTGAAGAAAATTGCTTTTTGAAGAATTTTGATTTAGAAGAAAGAATATTCCGATGAGCTTTAACACGAACAGAATCACTTACGATTAAGGTAATATCGCAAAACTGACCATTTCTTTAAAATCAACAAAATATGATTATTGATTTTATTTTTAAATTAAATGTTTCATGGTTAATGTTGACATTAATATTTTTATATTTATTGTATACACAATGTAATACACTCTCTAAAAGTATGATTTAAAATTAATATTTAATATTTAAATATTTTGTATAGGTAGGTATAATGAAATAATAATTTACATACTTTCTCTGATGTTCAAATTCGTTCCAAATATTATTACAATCCATTTTCTTGTTATTGAAACACGAAAGAATCTATCTAGTTATATTTCATTTCATTTTTAGAGAATAGTGTGAACACAAATATTTATGTTATAAAACAAACACTTTAATATATACAAATCCTAAATGCTTCTAATTTTGTATGCATCTTTAACATGTCCTGATTTATTGACTATTGACGATTGGCTTAAATTACAAAACTTCACTTCATTGGCAGTTATGAAAATTTCAGTTGAAAATAATGTACATGTGGTGGTTTACCATTTTCTCGAATGTTTTGCTTACTTTGAGCTGAGCAAACAACGCTTCGTTCATCCCTCTCAAACTTTTAACTCTATATATAAGATTGGAATAAAAGTTAAAGATATATAAGTAATAAAAAGTTCGAATTTCCAGTCATGGTTAATAATATAATTGTACTTTATACCATCTGCTTATGTCTATTATAAATAGGGTAGTTATAAGTATCCTAAAGAAAGTTTAAAGGCAATTAAAAACCATTGCCCTTGGCCTTAAAGGTTTCAGAGAAAAGGCAAAGGTTCTTGTTCTAAAGCTCTTTTGGGGCCTTAAAAATATTTATGCTAGACAGGCATACTGGCATACCCAAAGTATACCCAGAGGCTTCTAAATACCAGAAAGATCAAAGTTGTGATTAAGGATCATTCTCTGGCCCTCATGGTACGATAATACATATAAGAATATATGTATAGTATATTATACTTACATATAGGTAGTAATGAAAGCCAAAAAAGACCGTAGAAATTTTTCTCTCGCAAATACTATTCTTAAAATTCATTAAATAATAATAAAATGAATATGAATGCCTACTCAATAATATAAAAATTGAAAGTTTTAAATTGAAAATCTTCATAGTTAAATATCGATTGATTACAAATTAACATCAATTACAGATAGAGGTTAATTATTTAATATTAATAATATGCACTAATTATTCATTACATAATTATTCGAATAAGCAGGATAGTAATCATTTTCGGAATATGCCAGTAAAGAAGTGTTTATTTGATTTTTAAGTTTACATAAAAAATTGTGAAAAACTGCTATAAATAATACAATTACAGTGTTTAATATGGTTGGCAAATATATGAGAAAGTAAAAAATGTGTGGTTTAAATAAATTCTTCAAAGATTGAACAGTTTTTCATAGTTTTCAATTTTTCTATGTAGGCTTCAGAGAACTGTAATAAATAGTAAATAAAATAAAACGTTATTAATTCGTGTACTTATCTATTAAATAAATAAAAATAAAGAATTTTTTCTTATAACTTATAATTATAGTAAGTAATATGTTACATACAAATGAGGACGGATTTTTCATATTGGCAATTCTTATGATGATCAGTTTGAACCTAGGAAGTTTCATTAAAGAAAGCAAAATTAAATCGCTCAATGGGGTCGTGTAAGCCTTTTCACAATCTATATTTAAAGTCTTTTTCTTCAAACCTAAAATCATTGAAATATTTTGTTTTATTATTAATTGTTAATTTATAACTCACTCTTTTATTTATACATTCTGTACATATTATTATGTATTATACATACATATATTTATACATATCATCCATTCTTTAAATACTAATAAATATAATATATGTATGTAATATATGTATATCTTACTTTTTAATTTGAGCAGACAATCTCTCTCTTTGTATCGATCTAGTTCTTTCGAAATTTTTTGCAATGAGTGGCTGGTCTTGAGACTCATTTTGTGTAACTCAATTGGTAAGCCAGTAAGGACACTTTCGGGAACGCATTTTTGCCCGCGTTGTAATGAAAATAGAATCTCGGTCCTAAAACTTGACAAATGAGGGAATTGGCAACTGTAAAAACTTTCCATCGTTTTACTCGCGTTTTCACAAATTCTGAGGCTCAATTTAGTCAAATTGGAAAAGTGTGTTCCTACATATTTAACAATGCGTTCATTGGAATAACAGTAGTCAAGATCAATGATTGAAATTAACGGATTAAGTCTGTTGCTATTCAACCCTTTCGTTGTTTTAAATCCAGAGAGTGTTCCAAAATCCAAATATTTGGGTATGTCAAATAGCCTCAAAACAATAGGAAAATATTAAAACTGTTAATATAAGCCTAAAATTGAAGCTATTTTTTATGAAATGGCAATTACTTTGTAAAATACATAGTAAATTAAGTCATTTTAATTTAATGTTTCTCCTACAAATTGGTAAAAAAGAACAATCCTTAAAAATTAAATGCCATTGTTGACAATTTTACTCATATAATGGCACAAATTGATTATATTATTTAAAATTTGAAGTTTTAAATGTATTTTGGATGGTATTTGGTAAATATTATACAATATTTATAATTTATTAGAGGATTTTTGCGAAATATTCGGTAAAATTATTTATCGAAATGTTCGATTAATCGACAAATTTTTACCGGTAAACGATAAACCAAAATCAGTCAATTTATAGGTTAATCGGTAAACAATTAATCGGTAATTGCGACCCCTACACAGGAGCTATAATTAATATGCAATTTTTATACTAACTTAAGAATATTACATCTATTTATATATCTACCTACTAGTAGGTAGCTCATTCATCGGTCCATGTGCATAAGAATTTGACAAAAAAGTCTGGTTCAAGGTTACTTGAACTTTATATAAAATCATACTCCGTCCATTTGTCCTTGGGTCAACAAATATACTAATTAAACATTATATTCAGCTTTTACATTATGCATGTCTAGACTGGGAGTATAGTAATATATTAATATGTAAGTAAATCCTAAAAGTATAACTTGCTATAACACGGATGTTTCTTATGCTTGTTATCATAGGAAGTATTGAGTCAATGAGTTGAATGAATTAACATTTTTCACTACTATCTGTAAATTATACAACAGTTTGTGTCTGACGTCTGACCGTGCTTCGGGTCACATAACTACTTTCAATTTCATACGCAAAGCGTGAATTTCATTCTAATCATTCGCCAAATTATTTACATAACTTAATTGTTGCGTTTATCAGAATGTTATCAGTATTCAAATATTTAAGTTGCTACATAGAGTTAAAGTATTTATAAACTACATACGCACAACACATACTTGCATACTTTTATACTCTCTCTGAAAACTTAAGTAGGTAGAAGCTATAAAGTGTAACAATATAAACTTTTTACGTTTATATTTAAATAAAAGTTATGCGAAATTGATGGTACATAAGATATTGGAATTTATACATATCAAATCCATTTTCAATTGAAATTAAAATTATCAACGAAGTAAAATATCCTATATAAGTTCACATTCACAGTTCAAAAGTGATTTGCATTCAAGATGACTCGCACCGTATATTTCATAAGACAGTAAGTTTTACATTACATATTTGTTTCTTTTTCTTGTAAAGTATTATACAATTACAATTTCAACTTTTCTTATTTGTATTTTATGTTGTATACGACTAAACGTTTAAAGTACTTTTATGTTTAATTTGACAGCGGGGAGTTTCCATTGAGCAGAAGAGAAAACATGCATATGCTAATGAGACCTTTGATTAATGGATCACTGACTCCTAAAGGAATTGCTGAGGTTTAAAATAAAAATATTACAAAATTTAGTAAATACCCGAATCGTAAATTTCATTAAATATTATAATTTTTAGGCTGAAGCATGTGGGAAATCTTTAAGTGGTGTCGAATTCACCCAATGTTTTTCAAGCCCCTTTGCTAGGACTCAAGAAACTGCACAAATCATTTTGAAAAATTCTTCAATGACTACTCCACCGATTGTTGTTGACCAACGTGTGAGAGAAAGGGTTAGGAGACGTATTTTGAAAAATAGGCGATAGAAATATTAGATCAAATTATATCGTATTTCAGGTTGATTAAATTTTAGTGGTTTACTCTTTCAAATTTTAGGAACTAAATAATAACAAAGAAAAATAATGAAGGCTATTTTTTTTAGGAATTAGAGTCTTGGTATGATAAGACGATTTTGGAAGTTTTTACTGCAGTGAAAGCAGAAGGAATTCCAGCTCATGCAATTTCTTTGCTCCCTGGAGATACAAAAGGCGAAACTTTTAAAGAAGTCACTGAAAGAGCACACAAATTCTTTATAGATGTAAATTATTAACCATTTCATTATTGATATAAAATATAAGGTAAGTATTAATACTAAATATATACTGTATAATTGTAATATTATTTTTTTAGGAATTGCTCAAAGCAACTCCTGGTACAATTTTGGTTATGTCGCACGGAGGTTGGATAGCTGGAGTGTTAGCAGGCATTGCAACTAACAAGGATTTTGTAAGCTCCTTCTCACTAAATCTATAATATAATAAAAGCATTTAATTTAATCCAATTGATCATCAATTTTTAACTCATTATTTAAGGAACTCGAAGGAAATGATATTATTAATCGAATTTACCCTACGCCACCGAACACCGGATTGACAAAAATTGTCATTGAACAGAAACCATCCGGGAAATGGAATATTAATTTCATTGCAATTAATGACCAGTCGCATCTTCAGGGAGTTGAATTGCCAGAATAATAATAATTAATATATTTATTATTTTAACAAAAATATATTATAATCAAAATCAATTTTGATTAAATAATAAAAGTATACCATATCTACCTCTTTAAAAATATCGTTCTGGAATGAATTGCACAAAACATAGAATTTATTTTCAAAAAATTATTATACGAGCTCGTATTCTACCAATCCTCAAGATTTTCAAAATGCCCCATTTAACACTTATAAGGCTAAAAGCATTTCACGATTATTACGAAAACACAGATTCTTTTATTTTTATTTCCTAAATCCTAATAGAATTAAATAATAAACTGTTTATGAAATTAAAAATCAAATCAAGCTGATTAGCTGATGATGGGAGACAATTTCTGATTTAGTCATTTCTCTCCGATTTGATGTCTCTATCAATATCATTAAAAGATTCTTTATCTAACTCTGAGCAAAAGCAATTCCGATTATAAGATTTTAGCACATCTATAAAATAATAGTATAAACAAATTAAACTTTGTTTTAAATTATTTTTCTCACGATTGACTATTGACTAATGATTAGTGAGTCAAGAGAGTCGCCGAGAACCATCGGAACTTACGATTCAGAAGTTAAAATACTATAAGTAATCCCAATTGAATTTTGAACGGGATAATAAGTTAATCAAAAATGGCAGACACTTCCCCAACAACTGAAGAAGAAATGAAGCATGTAAGTAATTTATTAGTTAATGTTAATTATTATTCAATTAAGTAAGCTAGTATTTACAGTGTAATGTGAGTAATGTCAATTTATTGACATTCGAATTAGCAGCAATGAATTTAACAATCCATAAATCTTGATATAAATTGTGTAATCTGCAGTTTTATTAACATTCTTCAATTTACCTTTCGCACATAGGCCATGGAGAGTTCATACAGTGAAATTTGTGAAGAAGAATCGGCCACAGCAAGTTCAGCAGCCGCCGCTCTTTTCGACAAAGCCGTCAATTGGGTTGGAGATTTGTCCGTTGAAGGCCTCGTTTCACGCCAAGGAGATCAAGTGACTTATGTGGCAAGTGACATTGAAGAACAACTCAGACGACAACCGAGTTTGCCCTTACCACCTGAAGACCTCGCTGGAGTTGTAGCTGAAATGGAAACTGATGCTCGAAGACTCGCTTCGTCCGTCGATGGACTTACGGAATCTCTCGCTGGGCTTTTGCACTCAGTAATTGCCAATTACTTTGAAAATTATAAATTGAGGATATTTTATTTATTTTTACTAAAGTTAATTGAGAGAATTGATATAATTTTTTAATATGACAAGTATTTAAATTTGTTAATTAAATTCTTTTTAGGTTTCATCTATGACAGTTGATTGCGTTTCAATTGGAGCTGAAGGTGTTGGACAACTATGCGATTCGGCAGATGCTTCAATTCGTATCATGTATCAAGTGATGGCAAAATGTGAAGAGCTTTCAAGAGCCACTCGACCTCTTCAAAAACTTCAAAAAGACATGTGAGATTCATATAATCTTTAATCGTAAAATTATTAATCGTATTATTTAACTTTGTCTAGTGATATCTAATATTAACATAACTTGTTAATTTTTTGTAATTTATTTTTAGCAAAACGACTCGTCGTCTTTTGGAGAAACTCGAAGCTGAACTTTAATCTTCTGGTCAATATGTATCTCATCTTCAGTAATCGTGCAAAACTACCAATTATTATTTTTTATCGTTTAATTTAATCTAACATTAAGTAAATTGTAAGGCATTCCATTTTGATATTCTAATAAATCTTCTTAATCATTTTCATTTTGATATGACCAATTTCTATATATTTTGTGCTTTGATTGGATGGATGGATCTTTAATAATAAAGACAAGGTTTGTTGTTGATAATATTTTATTGTTTTAAAGGCAAATATTATTTGAAGAAATTGTACACAAATACCACCATAAATTATGACATCAATTAGCACCGTTAATTAGATTTGAGTATTAATGGGGAACTTAATTTGAAAGATTGTTTATTGCAGCAATTAAAGTCTCTTCTTTTTTGTAAAATGTAAATCTTACATAATCTTCAATTAAGTGTTTATGTTCAGGTGAATAAAAGGCCGAAGGAGGCACTGTAATTAAATTCTTGTTTTGGGCCAGCCATCTCACAAATCCGAAATCACGACTTTCGCCTTCAACTTCTATTCCTTTTCCAGCAAACGAAGATGTCCAATTTGCCACAAGGAAATATCCCCCATGAGGAAATATTGTTGGGAATGACGCTTCGTTGAGTGCTTTGGCCAACAAATCTCTTCTGGTTTCTAAATCTTTTCTCAGGATCTCAAAGAAAGATTGATCCGTTCCCAAAAGCTCATATTCTTTTTCGAAAACTTCAGCAACAGCTTCTTGGCCTGGAGTTTGAATTGCTCGGAGGAATTGTTTTTGGCAAACGAATAAGCTCTTTAGCAAATAGTTTGGCCCATAGGCCCATCCAAGGCGCCAACCAGTGAGACTAAAAATATAAAAATGGACAAATTAAATTCAAATTATCTTCTTTAAGATTCACAGGATTCATATAAATTCATACTTATAGTTTTAATTTAATTTATTTTGTATGCATAAAAAATATATTAAATAATATTGTATACGAAAAAGTTTTCCCAGCCGATCCGATCGTTATTGTTCTTTCCCACATTCCTTCTAAACTCGCCATTCGAATATGCTCATTCTTCCCGAAAACAATCCATTCGTAAACTTCATCCGAAAAGACTAGCACATTGTACTTGACACACAAATTAGCAATCATCTGCAATTATATATAATAAAAATTAATTCCACATTCATCTAAATTCGCCTCATTTAGTTTATTACAATTTATTGCAGATATTTATTTAATAAAATTTAAAATGTTTAAACCTGTAATTCCTCCAAATTGAATACTTTCCCGAGAGGATTATTTGGCGAATTGATGATAATCGCCTTTGTGTTCGAATTGAAACAAGATTCCAATTCTTCTTCGTCCAAAGTCCAACAATTTGAATCGTGAGGATTTTGTTTCGATGGTCTCAGAGGAACAAAAACGGATTTTCCGCCAGCAATTTGAACAAATGGAGCATAGCAGTCGAAAAATGGTTCAATGATAATAACCTGAAAATATTCACTTTGCTATTTTTCATATATTTAATTAATTGGAATTATTTTATATAATTATACGAAAATTACATATAATTGTATAATTTTAATGTTGAATAATTAACCTCATCTCCTTCTCCAACAAGGGACATCATCGCTGTAAACAATGCACCATATGCTCCAGATGATATTAAAATCTCATTCGATGAATCGAATTTTCTGTTTAAAAGCTTTCCATAAAATTCTCCTAGTGCTTTCACAAGTCTTGGATGCCCCTGTAAAGGAAAAAAATAATAAATTATTTATGACTTCTTTTCTTTGATAGAAGATAGTAAACATTTTTGTAAAAACTTACAAATCCACGTGTATACTGGTGCAAATGATTTTCCGGAGAATCGAAACTTGTTTTTGCCATACTAGTAGCAAGAATTTGATTTGGCATGAAATCGGGATTGCCTGATCCTAAATTGACTTTATCTTGAAGTGGATTCAGATTTCGTAGAGTATGCCTTTTTAAAAAATATTTAATAACAATATACAGGTAGATATTTCATATATTCATGAAAGAATGGTAGGATATGCAATACATATGCATACGATAAATACAATATAAATCATCTCAAATTATAGAATTATATATTTTTATTATTAAAAAAACAATTAAAATTAAATAGTTATGTAAATGTATGAAAACTTCTCAGTTCTTACCACATGTTATCTTCCAACCCTGAATATCTTGATGAAAGAGTAAATTTAGTTAATATTTGATCCATGTTCTTAATATTCTTCTATTTCTTTCGTATATAGAAGAATATATTAAATATTTAGTAGATGACTTAAATACAAATTATCGATATAAAGATGTGAAACTTATGTTAGTTGGTTTTTTGGTTTGCTTAAGCAAATTAGTTTTTTAGTGTAAATAATTTTAAGTTTTGCACTGAATAATTATGTTACACTTTAATCTATTAATGTGGAGCATTTGAGTTAAAGATATGAGCAAGCAGATAAATTATTACTACATATTACATAATAACATAAATAACATATACATTAAGTAGACCTTATTCCACGTATTAAAACAAATATCTAATTATTGATAGCGATTCTAGTTATGGAAAAGTATTATGAATTTTATTTCCATAATTCTGTGAAGATAAGAATTTAGAAGATAAAATTACAAATGATTTTTTTTATTTATTCTTAATTAGTTTATTCTAATTTTTAATTTTGATAAAATTTACTGTCTTGTAGAATAAACATTTGTATAGAAATCTAGTAACAAATCTAGCTTAATTATATGGTGCAAAAAGAATGATTGATATGGTCGTCTTCCCTAATCTAGGATAAATATCACTCACTTTCACTAATTTAAATAATTCCATCAAATGAATTAATATTTAATTAATTTTATATTTATCATATTAAAGCTTTTTTATGGTTAATTTAGATATTTACAATAAATGAAATAAATATGCCAAAGTTGAATGTTTATAATATTACTATGAGAAATATATTATAAATTATCCATAAATATGGTTTAGTTTAAAAGACGTAAATTCATTCATTGTAGTTTAGATTGTAGGGAGCACTCGGTATTCTCACTGCATACTGAGAGAAAATGGACTTGGAACTGTTTTGTGTGCTGGAACCAGTGCTTGGTCTAGTCTTGTAAGAAAATATTGAATAATAATTATTAATTTAATAATAAACTATTCATATTATTATATACAATTTTAAACTGTTAAAATTTTACTATAATTAAATTAAATTATTCATTGATTAAAAATTATTTCCTATATAAACCCATGTTAAAGATCCGCACATAAAACGATTTTTTATAAGATTTATAGAAATATATGAATCCTGGAAAATTTGTCTATACGATCATATTCATGATACTAAATCATGATTCAAAGTTTCATTAATGGCAATTAATGCAAACTAACTTTAAGGACAAGCCCATTAAGCTATTCTAAGTCGATACTCTCCTTTCCATCCGTCATCATATTGGATTTCCTTTGTCCTTCCTTCGTTCATTCCGCCATCCCGGAAATCCTCGTATTTTGTGTATGAACAAGTAGGAGCCAATTTCTTCACTTTTCGCTTGTTTTTCATCAATTTTTGCTGCTCGGCTTCAAATTCCCGATTTTGTTCTTCCATTTGCATTTGATGGATTTGACGTTGTTGGTCGAGAGTCAAATTATTCATGTTTTTGTCAATGTAATTGTTCAGCTCATTGTAATTCATCGCATTGGCATAATTGTTCCTCTCGTAATTGTTCATGTCGTTGTAATTCCTATCATTTTTGTAATTGCTCCTTTCATTACTGTAATTGCCGTTGTTGTAATTGTTCATGTCATTGTTATTGTAATTTTTCATTTCGCTGTTCATATTGTTTGGATTGTTTTTGTGAATGTTCGGATTGTTTTTGTAGCTCGAACTATTTTTGTAATTTTTCGGATTGTTGTTGTTCTGGAATTGGTGCACTTGGGGTGAATTGAGAATCGGATCTTCGGGTTTTTCCTCATAGTAATATTCCCCGCCGGGTTTTTCGGGTGGAGGGATGATCTAACTCGGCTCCTCGCCCTCGTTCATGAAATTCCCCGCTTCGCCCTCGATGATGACAAGGGACTTGGAGTTGCCGAAGGGGTTCATGGGCACAAGCTTGGAAAACCGCCCATCCAGCTCGTTTTTGAACACGACCTTCCGGCTCTCGTCGCTGTTGTGGAACCGCGAAGGGTTTTTAGACCGAACGTAGCAGGTTTTCAAATTGGGAACGTGGCCGTTCATCCCGCCTGAAAACATGTTCTTCATGTTCTCCATGGACATCTTGAGGGGAATCCAAGCCGGCCCGCGGTTGTTGACCCCGCCCGTCTTTAAGACATTTTAAAAACGTGGTTAAATCACAATAAATAAATACTGGTTAATTACAATTTTAATCATGAATTAAATAATCAAGCATTTAAACGGCGATATGAATTTTAAACCAAATGGTCCATTATTGACAAATTGGGTAATTAAATGGTTTTATAAACCCTATTACGCCCGGTCCGGGGTAATAGGGTTGCCGGAGGTTCTCGTACATTTGAGGGTATGAAAGGCCGACGGACCCGACCTCGTACTTTGTCCTCTTCTTCTTCGTTTTGGTCATCCGGGTTTTGGCTTAGCGGCCGAGGGTCGGGTTGTAGCTGGCCATGTCTGGTTTGGTCGTTGGGACCAAATTGAAGTCCACTTGACAATTTTATGACATGATTTTTATAAAATTATTTCATTCAATTATTTCTCCTAATTTGGACAGGAATTTTGGATTGGGAATTAAATATTATTTAATTGGAAATGATTCAGACTTATATCTTGGAAACAAGGATTTGAATTTCACTTGCTCATTACCGGATTGGCCCGATTTAGATAAAATGTATTTCTAATCACACCAAGGGTTAGAAATGATTTTTTGACTATTGGATGAAATTAATTTTTATATTCTAAAATATGAATTTATTACAAAAAAATCCATTATAAATTAGAAGTTATTATGAAATTCACTTAAAAATTGAAATTACATTGATATTAATACTCGTTCAGAATTAAATAATTATAATTGATATTTCAATTTATTTAGATTATTAAAAGTAATAGAGCTATAATTTTAGAAGAGTCTTATTGCAGAATTTAATGGATTGATCTAGATTCTCATTCCCATTTTGGAAGAAATTTCAAAATGATTTCAAAATATGCCTCTCAACGCCCACAAGCAATAACATATATTTTTATGATATTTACATATTTCTACATTAACTCGAACCAAGTAGTAATTGAAACTTTTAAAAATGAATCAAATCAAGGTGATTGGAAGAGTTTTAAATTGACTATTTTCAATTTTTTGCTCAAAGTACGAAGATGACGAATATCTCAAAGACAAAATGGAAATAATTTAAATTTCAAGACAATTCAAAAGAAAGTTGTAACGCTTAACTGGAATATAAAGAAAAAATATTTAATTTCTAATAGGCTTCAAGTTAATTTTCAATTATTTGAAACGTGAAATGAAATGACTAATTCATTAGAACTAACTCACAGTATGAAAAAATATACATTTCGAATAGTGTACTTCTGTTGGTATATACAATTTTGTTACAAAGTTAATTTACTGTATTAATCATTTAATCATCATGTTTTCAATTAGTACATTTTTAATCAATTCAATTTCAAATAGTCTCGACGAATGCAGTTATAATAAATTGATAATATTAAATATAATACCTATACCAATATTACATGATCAACATTACTGTATTTATTTTGTTAATTAAATAAATTTATTTTTATCACATTAGATAATTAATTGATTTTTATGACTATTGTGACCTTTTCCAACTCTACATAATAACGATGTAATAGTTGAAACTAGTATACCAAAGTTATTCAAATTAGATTTTTTGATCAAAATGATGAAATTCACTTTTAAAATTAATAGATATTTACAAAGATTAATATTATTTGGCTGGATATTTGGTTCGTTTCCATCAAAAACATTTATCATCGATTCTCCAAATTTTATCTTCAAATGGAAAAGTTTTAAAGTTCTACTAAGCATTTTACACTGCCTTTTAATAACATTATTTTTAATTGATTATTTTCCAATATTGCCCGATACAAAGCCTTCGAGTATTATTACCATGTACAGCCTGAATATTTTAAACTACGTAACAGAAATTATGTTAAGATTGCTTATTTTATATCGCTCACATCAATTAATAAATTTGATAATTAAAATAAATAAATTGAATTTAAAGAAAAATTTAAAATTCTCCAAGCTTTTACTTCCCTTTTTCATAGTTGGTGCGTGTATTGGAAATATGTTTTTTTTATTTTTTTATTTCGTTTTACCATATATTAATATAAAAATTGATGGTATAATATTCCCAATTTTGCCAAATTATCTTAGAGCTATTTTATGGTTATTGGGTGATATATCAAATATATCTCAACAACTTTTTATTATTTTACTGGAACTATTTTTATATGAAATTATTAGTGAGAATGTGTCATCATTTTATATTAAATTGAGCGATGATATATTGAAAAACAATAAGATTGTTAGCGTGAAAAATTTTGAGAAATTTGCTGAAATAAAATCTATATTGAAAGAATATAATTTAATATTTGGAAGTCTTTGTTCATTTCAAATTATTTATCATACAAATATGTTGTGTCAAGTTTATTATGTATTAATGCAAAATTTTGGATTTCTTTTACTTACATTTTCTTTTACATGTATATTAATTATCATTAATATTGGATATAAGTTGAACATAATGGTAATTTAATAAAATTTGTATTAAAATAACACACCGACTTCACTTACAATTATATCACATGTTCATAGTTTATAGTATGTAAAAATAAGCTTTTAATTTTGTGGAATTCTTATTCAGATAAACCATAAAACTGAAAAATTCAAGCGAAATGTTTATTTTATTGAATTAAAAAATGGTAAAAAAATCGAGGTTGGTATTCTAAATTAAAAGTTTTTATATACTTATTTGATATGCATAAAATTATCTACATAGTACATATACCAAAATACATAAGTATACTAATATATTATATAAATATTGTTTTTTAATTGAATATTTTAAAAAATCTATTTAAGGTAACTGGAATTAAAAGTTTATTTCAATATAAATTTGAATTGTATGGAAAAAGAATATTTTATATTAACAGGGAGCTTTTTATTGGGGTAATAAATATAATAGTACATTGCACAATTTGTAGTTTAAATTAGTAGGAGAATATATTACATACAAGTATAAAATTTTAATCATAGATTTTTGTGAAATTATGTATTTAGATTCTTACATTTTTAACATCTTCGATAATGTTTTTCCTTCAATTGAAAATTTCTGGGCTTTAAAACATAACATGAATTTAATGAACTAAATTATGAGAAGCTTTTACAATTTTTAATTACACTCAACTATTAAAAGTTAGTTGATGATTAAGAAAGTTCATTCTTCTCCGATTGACCAAACGATAAAAGTATTATTTGGTCCGACTTTCCGAATCTGGATTCCACACATTTTGCAAACCTTCTTCGAAAGATCGGAAAAGCTAAAGATTTTTCAGTCAATCAACTTCCTATGATTTTTATTGTGAAAATACCATTGGAGTTGAGCGGGATTTTGGCGGGAAAATTCGGATTATTGATTTGGGAAAAGGCGAAGACGAAATTTTCATGCCAAATGATGAAAAGGAAATGTTTTCATTATTCAGGACGGGACCAAAAAATTTTATGGTGGCGCCGGTGAAAATATTTTTAGCGTCCAGGGCCCTTGTTTGTATTTGAAGGGAAATTTAAATGGTGAAAATAGAAAAAGCTATTTAACAATTTCTGAAAAATGCGCAGTGAATAAAAAAAATTGATATTGACATCATGTCGACAAAGAAACCGATGACGACAAAGGATGATAAGTCAAATTCTGGAAATGAAGAAAATGGAAAATCTACTTTTTTTAGATTATTTCGGCGGAAACCGAGGACGGGAAACAATGGACTTAAGCTAAATTTTGAAAATATTCAATATGCCATTGGAAGGGAAAAAGAAACAGAAATCATTCAATGTTCCTGTGGAACAAAATATATTTCTTTAAAAGGCGGTTCTTCATTAAATGAACCCGATGAAATTCATATTTCTCGCAATGATAAATGTAGATTTGATTTAACGGTTCAAATCAACTCTTTCACTAAAATTTTGAGCAAAGCAATTGCGGGAGAATTTACATTTATTGTGCCAAAAGAAAACGGATTTTTAATCGCAGATCTCGTGATTTCACATTCGTCCAAAACAAAGATATTGATAAAGGAAAAAACCCATAAAATAATTTTAAAATGCTCGGAGATAAATAACACACACGTGGTGAATTTCCAAATAGAAAATAACCAAATAATTTACTTGAATTTAGAAAATATGGATTTGAACAGCAAGAGTGAATTTCTCCAAGCAGAAATGACATTTATGATTGACAATGTCGATGCTTTTAGCAATTTAATGATTAAAAAAGACAATGCAAGTTGTGAATTTTGGCACAATTTGAAAAGTGCAGGATCTAGTAAAAATATTTTCGAAGGCGTTGAAAACCTCAATAATCGGTTCAATATTTATGAAGGGATTTGGGAAATTCATGGGAAAAATTTAGATGATTTGTTTATTATTTTCGCACATTTTAATGGAAAGATTTATGGAAATGGTGGCGACGATACGATTTTGTTTGACAACCAAATTAAAAATGATCAAATTCACATTGATTTCGAAAAAGGTGTGGTTTCTGCTAATAATGAAAATGGAAAATTAATTAATTTTCATAATATTCATAAATTAATTGGAAGGAAAGAAAAATCAGAAATTATCAAATGTGACTGCGCCACTCAATTAATTCTCGTAAATGGTGGGAAAAATCCAAATTTTCCTGATTTAGTCACAATTCCACATAAATTAAATTGCAAATATAATTTGGCAATTTTAATCAATTCGTTCACAAATATTGAAAATTTATCTGTCCATCTATATTGAGTGAGACTTGAGTGAGACCATAGTGACACTTGGCCATCTATATTACATTGGCATCCAAACTCCTTGCAATGTATGTCGGATCGACATATGTAAGGCTTAAATAATTTTTCCTAAATATGCATATTTTAAAAATACAAAATATTTATCTACACTTAGGTATTAATATATATTACAATAATTATAAACTAATATTGTACTGTATGGTATAGGTTGTAGCTACCTATATCACATTCATGTGATTGATTAAAAATAAAATTTAATACCTACATTCCTAATATATTTTTGTTCTTTAGCACTTAAAATAAATATAATGCCTGCACAGCAATCGGATTAACGAACTTTATATTGTCAACCTTATATTTATAAATCAATATCCCCATTCAATTCCCCACTCTGCTCTGTAGTACTCTACAGAGCAAAGTGGGTACATAAGCTTATGAAATACTTCCAACCGAACCGACGATTTCACAGTTGTTATTCCTAGCTCATTCAAATTTTAAAATATAAAACAGAATTACTGTATAACAGAAATATCAATTTTTTGATCATTTAACTTGAAGTATAAGTTGTATGAGCTCTGTTAATTTATTAGATTAATAAAAATACTTATCATGGTTGTGGCTCAAAAAGATTACGAAGTCGCTTTAAATGCTGTAAAGCCCACCTTGCTCAAAGAAATTAACATTGACGAATTAATTGGAAACATTGTGATAAATATAACCGAGCTTGAAGGATTGATTTTGAATCCTGATTTGGATAAAATCAAAAAAGTGGCATTGGATAATTCTCAATCTAAAGCAAAAAAACCGCGGATTAAAAAAATAAAGAAGGAAAAATCCGCTGAGATTCAATTGAAAACTGAGCCTTCGGAAGACGGCAGTGAAGAAAATGAAAAATCGGCCAAAAAGAAGAAAAAACGAGACAAGAAAGAAGCAAAGAAACGAAAGCGTGATGAAGGTAATAAAATCCTTATAATACATAGTATATCATTTAACATTTTTATGAAATCCAAATGAATTATGTTATTTTTGTAAAAGAAAAAATGTATTAATTTAGCTTTGGATATTTTAGATTCATCTGAAGATGAAATAATTGCTGAAGAGGTTCTCGAATATGACGAGCTTTCAACATCCGCACATTCTAAATATTGGAATTTAAAAGTGTGAGTTGACCAAATTGTTATCAGTATTTGTCATTTCTACATAAAGACTAATATTATGATTAATAACCATAAGTTGATAAAATAATTTCTACTTTTGAAGGTTCACAAAAGAAGAAGATTTGAAATTGTTGAAAATCTTTGGGGCTTCTGGCTGGCACAAATTCATTCGAGAAGATCAAATATATCAAAAGCTTGTTAAATCTCATGTGAGTTCATTTTATAAGTCAATTTACTTATTACAATTTTACTTTTATTATGATTTATGATCCTTAATTCAATTTCAATTTAAGATGGATTGGTAAAGATATTTTTTATATTTCGTTCTAACATAAATAATCTTTTCAGGAATTTCCTGGTCGCACAGATCGATCACTCAAACAGCGAATGACCAGAACTATTGCCAAAAACTTGTTCATGTACAACTTGTCAGACAAAGAGAGGGAAAAGTATAATTCCAATTCCCCTGAACCGAGGGGAAAACATCGTGTTAATCTCGAACCACCTCCATTGAACTTGGACTATACAAACTACGAGTTATAAATTAAGATGTGTCATAAATGTGAGCCAATATTTAAATAATTATTTTGAATGGATGGATGTAAGAAAAGAACCCATTTAACATAATATGCTTACAATAATTGTAAAGTAATTATTAATTAATTAAGCCTATATGTATCAAATTATGATTTTAATAATTGTATTATATCCATTTCTACTTAACAATTTATTACTGAATGCAATAAAGATTCACTTTGTTTATAATTACAATTACTTATCTCTGTTCAATATTTTTTATTTTGCACAAAGAATAAATAAATTTTAATGTTAACTCTCTCAACTCATTCATCTCGAACAAGAACTTTCCAATCTCCATTGGGACAAATGACGGATCTGGAGTCCCATGGTGGAAACATGCTCAAATCTCCAGATGATTTCGTAATATTTTCTGGTATTCCATAAACGTGCCCGGGCACCCAAGCATTCCATTGAACGTAATCGTACAAATAGCATTGTCCTTTAAATGTATTTAATTTTAATTTGAAAATTATCATATTGTAATTAATTTTCCATTACCGATATATAAAACGACTCCATCTTTAGAAATTCCGCCTTCAATGGCTGTTTTATATGGGAAAGCATCCAGGCTTTTTCGCATGATCCATTTAAGCTTAATATTTGAAGGATTTGTCAGAACTTCAAATTGGTCCGTTTTATTTCGGATTTCTGTGTATGGATAAACAGCGATTGAACAGCGATCTTGAAGCTTTTCATATTTTCCAGGAAATAAATCTCTATCTTTGCTTTTGAATCGACAAATGTAGAGAGAATTTAGTATGGTGTATATCGAACCACCAACGACCAAATTATCATTTTTTCCTATTTCGGTCCTATTTTTAAATATGAGAGATGCGAGATTTTGTCGAGTTTCTAAACACAGACCTTTACAATTTTTAAATAATTTTACATTACTTTTTTAAAATTTCATATTACATTCAATATTAGATGATTGGATTTGGATATTTTGTATATTAAATTATTTTGCTAAAAGAAAAGGGTGATTAACCTGGTATAGAAATAACAGAAATATAGAAAATGGTTAGAAATAAATGTAAAATATTCATTCTAAATCTATAATTTTTACCAAAAATAATTTTTCCTTTTATTTAAGATTCGGTAATAGTCAGTTCTATTTTTTGTTAGAAGTTGTTTTTAACTAGTTTAGTTTATTTATTCAAGTGAATTATTTACCACAATAATAAAATAATAAACGATTAACAATGAGTTCCCCAGTGCCCAGTTGGATCCTATACGTTATACGATCCTTATTAACGATACATTTATTATGAAATTTATTTATAGTTTATTATGAGGACCCCAGCCCAGAATCTAGTGCATCAATAACATATTATATCATAGTATATGAACTATGATATACATGTATAGGCCAACATATTAAAATATTTTATGTGTTTACTGATCACCCGAACGATCGTTTTTAACATTTATTTTTAGGATAGAATTTTATTAAATTTTTTAAAAATATATTAAATAACACGATTATTTCATATTAATAGTCGAAAATGAAAAATTATGCTTTCGTATAATAAGGTTGTATCCGTAAAATGCATTTTCGATCATTCATTCACAATCACAATGTAACCATGTGTAATTATAATTATAAAAATGAGCAATAAAAATTGCTCCCTCATTTTTCTTGTGCGGCAGGAATTTCCTGTAAATACAGGAATTAACCAAATTAACAATCAAAGCAAATGATTAATATGCGTTATTAATTGTAATTCGTTTACACATGATATAATGAACTGAATTGGTTTTATTATTTATTTTCATTAAATAAAAATGTTGTAAGAATTGCTGATTGCTTTGTGAGTTTTAATGGATAACAATTATTCAATTGTGAATGAGTTTCAAAACAATTGCATGGTCGTAAGTTTCTTATCTTATCAAACATATTTAGAATTCGACTTTGAAATTTCAGACCTATCTAATTCATCATTTCATTAAGTATCATAAATACGGAATTCAATATATTTTAGTTGATATCTATATATTTTATTCTTCCTATATGCAATATTACAACATTGTTTACAAAAACTACGATGAAGTGTAGCCAAGAGATTTAAATATTTCTAAAGAGATTGTGATACTTGATGTTTATCTTACAAATTCTAATACAGTATTTATAAGTACTTATGTAGGTATTAAACACTTTATGTCCCTATACATAAAATACTTTAAATTGGGCAAAAATATTATATAGTTACGCTTACAGTTAAAAGGGCATATTTATTTAATCTCTTGATAGCTTTTATAATTGCGTTATTCATTTATCGACTTTATTCATTTGGATTGGACATACGGTCCTTAGTTTTATTGATAAATTAGCATTCAATTATAAATTCAACTTAATAATTTGGAATTATTATTTAGCCAAATCGAATTTAACATTGTTGAAACCTTTTTACATAATATTTCAAATATTTATGCCATTGTATTATATTCAATGAGTATATTAAATGGATCAATCAACTAAAATCGAAGTAAAATTCTTTACATATTTTTATAATTAATATTTACTTTAGTTAAAAAAACACATGTACAGTATACGTATACAATAGATGTAAGCAGTTATGAATCATAGTAGAAAAATATAATCTAGTTATAATCTAGTTATTAATCACGATAGTAGTAGCTTATACCTATGTAGATAGCATTAATAGATTATGTTAATATTCCTTTTAAATATTATTAATATGTTTTGATTTGTAAAACAGGGATTTGATAATTTGGGATTTGAGCCCAAATCTGAGTTTAATCTAACCAACTCTCGAGATATAAATTTTGAAAAAAATGAATCAAATTTTGATCAAATCACCTATTATTGGAAGAATATTAATGTGTTCTCATCAGAGAACAAAGGAAATAAATGTTTTGGCCAAAAAAATCAAATCGAGAAAAAACAAATTCTCAAAAACGGTACAATTTTAATAATTAAACATCTTATATGAAAATATTCATTTATATAAACATCCCTTTAATTGGATTTTTAGTTACCGGAATGGTTCACCCGGGAGAATTACTTGCCATAATGGGAGCATCGGGAGCGGGAAAAACAACATTGCTAAACGTTTTGACCTTCAGGAATAGAGGGAAATTGGATATTAGTGGAGAAAGAGCTGTGAATGGAATTCCAATGGGACCAAAAAGTTTAACGTCACTTTCTGCCTATTGTCAACAAGACGATTTGTTTATTGGGACGATGACAGTGAAAGAACATTTAATTTTCCAAGCTCTTCTTTCGATCCAATCAAACGTTCCTTATAAACAAAGGATGGATCGCGTGGAGCAAGTAATTAAAGAGGTTGAAAAAATTTATAATATTTACAACTTTTATAATTTATTAATTTCAATGTTAGGCAATACAGTATTAAAAAATGGGATGTTTTACTAAATAATAGTTGGGATTATCAAAATGCTCAGATACTTTAATTGGTTATCCAGGAAGAATTAAAGGAATTTCTGGTGGCGAAAGAAAGCGGCTTTCTTTTGCTTCTGAGGTTTGGCAATCTAAAAATTAATATTTTTATTGTTAATTCAAAGGTATTATCTGTTGTTAATACATTAGTACCTTTACATATTTTTTTTACTATCGTGCATTCTTCCATATTAGGTTTTGACAGATCCCCCATTGATGTTTTGTGATGAACCAACTTCTGGACTTGATTCATTCATGGCAGAAAATGTCATTAGCGTTTTGAAAGATTTGGCATTGAAAGGGAAAACAATTGTTTGTACAATTCATCAGCCATCGTCACAAGTTTACGCAATGTTCGACAGGATTCTGTTTTTGGCTGAAGGAAGAACGGCCTTTTTGGGATCTCCACAAAATGCTACATTGTTTTTTACGTCGTAAGTATAAGTATAACAATTAAATATCTATGATTTTAAACATGTTTCACAAATTAACAATTACCAATTTACATATTGTGTATGTATATGACAATGTTAACTATATACATAGGACTTAATACAACATACTAACTGCATACTTATGTACTTCAATATCCTAATTACAAAACTCGCTGATATTCCTATACATTAGTATCTGTCGGAATCTGTTTTATCTGTATATTGGATGAAAATTCGTCATGGTATATTTACTTAAATTATAGGCAAGGCTATATTTGTCCTGCAAATTTCAATCCATCCGACTTTTTCATTCAAACTCTTGCAATTCAACCTGGAAATGAAGAGACAGGAAGAGAAACGCTCAAACAAATATGCAACGAATTTGATAATTCAGAAGAGAATGAAGGAATTAATGCAAGTGTTAATCAAACACATTTATTGTTTAGTATATTTAGAATTGGTTTATTTTTTAGAAATTACATCCATAATTATATATAAGTTCGTTTACATTAGAATATAATTTTTGTCTAATATTATTCAATAGAAAATGATCCAATTGGATCAGGAGAAAAATAAGTCATCTTTGTATTTAAAAATGGAACAAGAAATGTCGGCAATGTCTCCTTACAAAGCAACATGGTTTGGACAATTTCGAGCTTTGTATTGGCGATCTTGGAAATCAATTATAAAAGATCCGATGATCCTCAGAGCAAGATTTCTTCAAAATACAGTATGTAATTTAAATTAATGTTTTTTTTAAATGTAAAATGTATTTTAATTAAAATAAAATGCAAAGTAATTCTAATTGTTTAACACGTTTGCAATAATAGTTAGTAGCAGCTCTTCTTGGAGTTATCTATTTTGGTCAGAATTTAGATCAAGAAGGAGTTCAAAATATAAATGGCGCCCTTTTCCTTTTTTTGACTAACAACAGCTTCTCAAACATGTTTTCTGTAATTAACGTGAGTTGATAGACATTTTCTATCCGCTTTGATTGTACAATTTGTTTAGAGGTAAATATAATTTACGAATGCCAATTTAAACATTTGAAGGTGATCTGTGGAGAAATGCCAATATTTTGGCGCGAACATTTCAATGGCCTTTATCGAACTGATACTTATTTCATTGCAAAAACTACGGCAGAACTTCCTTTTTTCATCATATTCCCGGTTTTATTCACATCTGTGTGTTATTATATGATTGGATTCAATTCAGCCGTTGAAAGATTTTTGATCACTTGCGCTGTCACAATACTTATTTCAAATGTTGCGGCATCTTTTGGTACGCAAATGAATATTTTATAACAATCTTAATTTTATAGATAACTTTTATGCATGTTTGCTTTAAGTAAATATATAAATACATACTGTATTTATATACTTTTATGTATATACTTATTTACAAATTACTAAATCTTATGCTGATTTCAGGTTATGTGATTTCATGCTTGACGGAAAAAGTTGATATGTCACTTGCAATCGCGCCAGCAATGTTGATTCCTTTGATGATTTTTGGCGGTTTTGTACTCAATAAAGAGTAAAATAAAATTCTGAGAAATATAAAGTTAAAGATTTAGCATTTCAATAATCGCTCTTGGTTACATTGCAGTTCAATTCCTGTCTATTTTGTGTGGCTCAAATATCTATCCTGGTTTTTGTATGGGAATGAAATTTTAGGTAAAATACGTGAAATGAATTAACTGTGAATTATTTTTTATTTTCCAGTCATTTAATTTTTTTAATAGAATAAATTAATTGTTTGTTTTCTTTGAGTAGCTATCAATCAATGGGATGGAATTGATAATATTGAATGCATTATAAATTTGAATGAAACTTCTATTTGTCCACCTAATGGCAAGGTGGTTCTCGATTCTCTCAATTTTGACAAAGTAAGTTTAAATTTATTAAACCTTATTTTCTTAAGTAAATACAAATACTATTAAAGTAAAAAATTCACATTTATTCAAGTACAATATGTAGTTACAAAATTATATTTACTCCCAAAACCAACCTAGCCGAGCACTTCAGGACTCTAGCGTCATATCAATATTTGAATTTCTCATATTGCCCTTTATAACGTTTTGAACATTTTCTCTATAATTTTTTTCTGAACGGAGTAAACGATAATTTCGATGTCGTGTAAATAACATACGTTCATATTGCTTGAGGCAATATCAGACATTCAAATCTTGATATGACGCTAAAGTCCCGAAGTGCATGGCTAGGTTGGTTTTGGGAGTATGTACAAATTTTATATCGTAAAATCGTATTATAATAATGTAGGTACTTAAGGATTTTAATTGAGCTTTTGACTTTTAGGACAATTTCAATATCGACATTATTGCGTTGGTTTGCCTAATGATCGGCTACAGACTCCTGGCCTACTTGGCACTCTTATTCAAAACTTATAGAAATCAAAATTAATATTTGTATTTAATGGCATTTAACAGAATTTAATATAAAATGGTATATGCATATTATTATTAAAGATATTTGGTTAACTTTTAAAATGGTATAATATTATGTTAATATCTTATTTTAAATAAATATTTTTGTATGTAGATATATGCATTAAAAACTAAAAACTTTAAATGTTTAAAATGAAAACTTTAAATGTTTAAAATGACTACTTTTAACATATCTAAGCTGTTAGATTAGTATAATGCTATTTTATGATAATAATAAACCAACAAAAATTGTAAAAATGTAATTTTTTGTGGTATATTTATAAAATATTATAAACTTACATACACGTAGTTTTACATTTATTTTGATATTAACGTATTGAGCATTGACCTAACTTAATCATATCTTAAATCGATGTGTTTAATACATTTATCGTGATTAAAAAACGCATTGACTACCTGATACCTGTAAGTATGTATTTACATTTAATGCATTATATTTATTTCATTTATAAATAAACATTGTTATTTTAATATACCGGGGCATGTAGAGTAGACATAAATCTTCAAATAAAGAAACTACGGTCAAGACAAACAATTTTGTTAAGATGTTTTTGTATGTATTCTACTTGATCCGGTACCCGGCACATACAAATATTAAAAGGTAACATTTATTAAGCTTCCTCGTTATTACAAGAGCGTTACTCACTACCACCTACATATTCCTTCTAATGTGAATTATCTCTATATCAAAATCTAAAATAATATTTAAGCTTCTTTAAGTTGTTTTCTAATTATAAATTATATTATTAGTAAAAATCAAAGATACTTTGCTTGATGGGGTTGTAGTCTTGTACATAGTATAAATTGAACTCACTCAGAAAAGCAATAGCTTACGTGTAGGACCACATCTTTGTTTGCGTTATTAACCTACGGTTATTAACAGTCGTTTTGTTTTTACAAACTTTTATTATATTTAATGTAAATTAATAAATATCGTCATATTTACTTAAAAAGAACTTAAATTTATGGCCATAATATTACTGAATATATTAACAAGTAGAAATCCAAAAAATGTCAAATTCATTTGGAACTACATCATTAAGCGATATTCCAAAAGGTAATCTAAATCGTGACATAATATTTATTTTTTATGGGAATGCATAATGTTTCAAAGAAAACTTATTTTACTTTTTGAATTATATATTTTATTGCAATAATAAATTCATTAGACTTGACACATTTTTCAGAATCCCCTGGATCAAGTTTTGACATAGGTGATGTTGATTTTTCTCGAAGAATGAGATATTTCAGGAGTGGAGCAAAACTCGCCTACACAGATTACGTGGAAACTTCTGCGAATCATTCAAATTCTTCAATTGAGCCCAGCACCAAAAATGGAAACAAACAAAGTAAGATGATTTCTGTTTTGTAAATTCTTGGGTCTTTAATTTATTATCATTAATCATTAAGAATCCTCAATTATTCATATATTGCTATAACATGTCTTACGCAAAATGTAGTACAACTTTTAATGTTATTTATGTTTTCATTTTTAACCCAATAATGTAAAATGTACGTAAATCAAAGGTTTATCTTCCTTGGTAGCCAATCTGGATTTCCCAGAAAAAGAAAAATGTTCAGAGAATACAAATTCACTTCCAACAAAACCGAAAAAGTTTTTCTCAAAACCACCCGGCTCTTATGGCATTGGAAACAAATCCAAAAAACCACAATGTACTGAAAGAAAGAGAGTATTAAGTCCTGAGGATGATGAACCTTATCATCGGTTTATGAGGGACCATCTAAATGAAAAGGTGATCTAATTAATAATTAAAGATATGTAATCAAAAAATACAAATAATGCATTGGTTTACTTTTGTATTTTATTTATATGTATGTACAACCCGTTTACTTATTGTTAATACTTATAGAATGCTATTTATTTAGCCATAAATATTATAAATGTTGAATAAGGGTTAATTTATGTTTAATATATAGGAATTAACATATGTGTCTGATGGTGTTGCTCAACTCGGTGGAATGATTTCTATTGATGCGCATGGATTCGATGAAATTGCTGATGGACTCATAATTGGAGAAATGAAACAATCAGAAAAGGTTATTTGTTCTATTGCATCGGGAAAGTTCATTCTTGGAACAAAATACATCTCTGATTCGATTTCTAATGGGAAGTTTCTTCCGGTAAGTTGATTGGAAATTATCATTTATGTAATTATTTAAATCTACAAATATACACCCGAATGTTAATTCATTTAATCATTTATCTTTTACTATAGATTGATAAATATCTCATTAAGCCCACCACGAAAATGGATAAAACGAAAAAACAATTGGCATCAGCGGCTTTTTATTGGTACAATAAATTACAAGCGGAACCGAAAGGAAAACCATATGCAGCTTGCGACTCTTTCTACATCATTGTCGAGTCTTTCTCGAAGGATGCAGAAAAAGAGAGAAACTTTTACGAACTTCTTATTCGCTCTGGTGGTGGCCATTTGACGGAACATCCCGAAAATGCAACTTATTTTCTATCAAATATTCACTGTAACTCTCGATCAGCCAATGGAATCATTGAAAAGTATGAAAAATTGTGGCCTTATACTCCAGTCGAACATGTTTCACTATTGGAGTCTATGATCCTCGACCCTTAAGATATTACTTAAAACGAATCTCTTATGCCCCGTCGAAATTTTTTATCTTTCTTTAAAGTATGTATTTTTTATAATTAATACATTTAAATTATATTCAAATATATACATAGATGACTATTATTTAATATCAAACGCAAGATTCAAATACGAGTATTTCAATCTTCGGTCAGAAAAAGTGTACTGAATACACAATACACAGTTCATATTAGTATCCTGTTTTAAGCATGAGCTCATATCTTCAAATGGATACATAATTAACAATTTTATATGTACACATGCACAAATTGTAGTAATAATTTGTGGGCCATAAGTATCTTTCTTTTTTAAATAAATAATCGTATAAAAAAGAAAGATACTTATGGCCCACCATGTACATATACCTAACTATTCTACATTGTATTTAGGTGCTCTTATTCAATACTCTATCTTTATTTTATTTATTTATGTCTAATGTCTACAGATAAGTAAATGGGCTGTTAAATTTACTAATTGCATAACCACAATAAAGTAGCACATACAGAATTACATTTTTAAGATTAAAAAAACTTTTGTGTATTTTGATCAGAATTATAGTATAATTTATGTAAAATAAAGAATTAGAAATAAACACCATACTGATTTGATTAGTATAGTGATTATGCCTATTACTTTAGTGTTAAGATTAATTTATGTTTTCTTATTACACATTAGTATTTATGTATTTATAAACCTTTTATTAAGATTAAAAAAGTATATATTTACATTTACCTACATAATTATATACATACCTACGTATACTAATTAGCATATATTACATAAAATGGCATCTTAAGTATATTGTATTTTAAATATATCTCCATAAATACTACTATTAATATACATAATATATGATAAGATAACTAATATTCACTTTTCAACATTACTGATAGTTAGCTTGAATGAGTTACGATATCATGAAAACTTTTATAAAAAATTGAACATTCATAAATCATTCATAGCACTCAAGCAAGTCTTATGCATTGGCTATTACCCATCACCAAAATCACCATCCCTCATTTAAAGCGATCAAATAACTCACTAATAAAATATTAACTTAATAAGTTACTTATACATTACAAATCTAGTGTAATTTTATTTATATAAGGGCAAATGTATTCATTTTATGTATAACTATTAACTATAATACCTATATTCTATAATTGCATATTATGAGTAAATGAATTTTTGTTTTGTATGGTATACTCTACTATGTATTAGGTAAATATGTATAGGTACATACCACATTCAAACATGTATCACATCGTTTCTCAGAAGCGATTTCTACCCTACATATGAGAATACGAGTAGTATTCTTTGTTTTGTATTTTTATCACTTCATTCCATGCACTTTTTTGCTATATCATAAATAATAAGTACATAATATATACATAGTACATATGTAATAAGAAATTATAAGTATTACATGAAAATATTGTTAAACAACAAATGTAGAATATATGTATAATTGTAAATCACGTATCACAAGTTAAATAATCATAAATTGATATATTATTCAATGATCTATTTGCGAATACGATCTAATATTACAATAATAAATACGTAACTTCATTGTAGCATACGTTATAATAATACTCTACTCTATATCATCAACATACATATATCCCCCTATTTATTTATGTTTATTTGAGATCGGCAAGTCGCGACAGTAATCGCAAGTATTATAAGCGATTGTCAAAGAGGGACTCAATGTAAGCAGATTTAAATGTACGTAACATCCTTTGCACTTTATTTCCCCACTGATCTCTTGTTTATGGAGAGAAATGGTCTTCACTTGTGAACTTCCATTTTGACTTTTAGCTCAACGGAATTGACGTTCCATATTTCTTAAATGATTTAACCAAAAGAAATTATTATTCATAATAACATTTTATCTTTCTCAAAATGCAACGAGGTCCATTTCATACCAAAGGTGATGCCATTCATCCTCGACTGCGATATACGGAATTTGACGAGGAAGATGCGGAAAAAGAAAATGAAACTCAATTATCAGAAATACCTTTAATCCACCATTCTCAAATTGATCAAAAAGGGAAAAGGGTAAAGTATTTAATTAATATAATGCACACAACTGTGTGCTTTAATAAGATAATTGAACTTTAATTATGATTTTACTTGAAAGCCGCTGGGATTATCCCGGTTGTGTGTACCATTTTTAGGTGTTTAAATTGAAGTTAATGCTTAATTATTGGATAATATTAAATAATAAAATAAAAATATTATTCTAATAATACTTTGACATTTTTGTTTAAAGTTTATTGGAGGTGGTGGATATGGATTCGTTTACAAAGTGAATTTTGATGGACAAGCCGTCGCTCAAAAGGAACATAAAAAGGATCATAAATCATATGAAGCTCTCGTCAAAGAAGTCGAATTTCTTGCCAAATATCAACATGAAAATATCGTTTCCATTATTGGGTACACAAATTCCCCATTTTCAGCTATAATGGAATTTTCTCCAATTGGATCGCTTGATTCAGGTATATTTAAAAATCCATTTTTATACCAATAAAAGTTAAACGATTTATCATTTTTGTAGCAATAATTAACTAAAATTGGTGTCATTACGGACAATATTAATTAATTTATGGTAAAAAGGCAAATCATCTAAAAACCGATATTTTTGTTTGATGTCCTGCCCAGAATGTTTTATTATTTCTTTCATAACTCAATTTTCATTTAATTTGCAGTTATCCAAGATAAGCGAATTAATTATCCACCAGAACTTGCCATCAAATTCACCATTGATGTTGGTGAAGGATTGAAATTTCTTCATGGACAGAAACCTCCAATTATTCATCGGGATCTCAAAGCTCTCAATGTCCTCCTGTTTGCACAAGAGGAAACGACTGTTGCTAAGATTTGTGATTTTGGCGAAACCGGAGTTCTGAAAAATTCAATGTCGAGCGAAAGAGGGACAGTTATGTTTAATGCACCGGAGCTTCAATTAGGTTTCATTTTCATTAACTTTTATTAACTTTTATACATAGCTCAAATAGAGTGCCCTGCGCTATATTCGCAGAATTTGTTTTACGCTTTAATTGAACCCGCGTTCTATTTGAGCCCCGCGTTGTAATTAAATAAAATTATTTGATGCCTAAGAAAGATAATTTCAAGAGTTTTAAGTTTAAATTCAATGATTTATTGATTCTTTTATGATTTATTATTCTTTAAGTTTAACTTTTATCTCAATATAGTGCAATTGTTAGTAATTTTGAATTATATTTGTCTTTTACAAATGTTAATAAATAGTTAAACATGTATAATATACGTTTATATATTTGAGACCCGCGTTGTAATTGAGCTTCGCGTTCTATTGACAGAATTTATTTTTACTCCCGCGCTCTATTTGAACCCGCGTTCTATTTGAGCCCCCGCGATCTATTTGAGCTTTTACTGTAAATGTAGATCAGATAAAACATATAAAATTTTCAATAATAAAGTGTTTATTATCATATTTATCTCCTATATGGCGATATGTAAGTTTATTTTGATATTTGATAGGACTTCGTCACTACAATGAAAAAGTTGATGTTTACAGTTTCGGTATTTTGCTTTGGGAAGTTTTAAGCCGGGAAAGACCATTTAAAGATCATGATCTCAATGCAATCCGATATCAAGTTGGAGCTGACAAATTAATTTTGGATCTCGAAAAAATTCCAAGCAATCTCGATGACGGAAATCGAACTCATATTATGATGTTTATATATTCGTAAGTTAACTTTCTTCATTATGAAAGGAATAAATAACTGCGTAAGAAAGTCGCAACATTTTCTTAGCGAGTTTATCAATTTCATAACAAAAGAGTTCTTTACTTAACTACCACTACTATTGGTATTAATTACTATTCTACATTACTTTGCTTTCCTTTATTCAATTAATTTAAATATCAATTGAAGTAAATGTTAATTTTTAGATGCTTGAACAAAGATCCAAATCATCGACCATCTATGGAAGTCGCTGTGTCCCAATTGAATGTTATTTTTCAAGATTTAATGAAAGATGACAAGGAAGTTTATATCAAACTGTTAAAAGAAGCCATTGAAGTTGATGAAGCCGTTGTTGTTGATCTTTACGAAATCCTGAAAGAAGCCAAAAAGTGCAAACGATCTTGTAACATTGTTAATACCGCAGGGACAATTGGGACTGCTATGGGATTTGTTTTAACTGCTGTTGGAGCTGGAATTTTATCTGGAGGAACTGCCGTAGCTGTGTCGGGTAAATTTTTTTACAATTTTTTACCTTATTTAAACAATTTTATAAATGCAGCTATTGGCGTTGGAACTTCTGTGGTTGGAAGCGTCACTTCTACAAGTTCTAATTTGGTAAAGAAGAATTCTATGGAAAAATTGAAAGTGAGACTTGACAATCTTCTTGAACAAAGAAATGAAATCCAGATAAAATTTCAAAATCAAAATTTGGCATATATATCATCCGCAGTAAGCTTTGTTTAATCAAACAATATAATTTTTCTTAACAGTCGACCTTTTGCTTTATGAAAACTATTCACACAAATGAAATAGTTTTAGCGTTATACTGTTATACATAATAAAAGTAGAGTAGAAATAAATATAAATTATTGAATAAACTAACTTTATAGGAAAGCGTTACGTGCTGTGGAAATGAAGTTCATTTCATCCGAAGTATGGTCGAAACAGGACAAATTGGAAATACGATTGTTTCCACGGCAAGCGTTGCCAATCAATTCAATTCGGTGACAACATTCGGAACTCTTGTGCTGAGCAGAGGAATTTTACGAGGGGCAAATGCAATATTTGGACTTGCATTTATGGCTATTGACACGGCGCTGCTTCTGAGCGACATCAGGATCAAACCTGGAACAATCACTCAGATTGAAGAAAAAATTGAAATTCTCCATTATGAAATTAACAAGTTAAGAGTGGAGCTTGAACGAGTTGCACCTTCTGAGAAAGATGTAGATTTGGAAACCTTTGAAGTATTGAAACTTGAAACTGATTAATTAGGTACACGTTAAGTTGACTTAATAAATAATATAATTTAATAACGCATTTATAATGTAAATAATCTTAAAGATACCTTTCTAGATTTTATTATTTTTTAACTAACAATCAGTTATATTGATTGATGACTGATGGCCAGATTTGCATAAATACCGATATAAATACTATATAGTAATAAGTATAAATACAATGCCAAAGCTACATATACGAACACATACACCCGATATACAATTTACTAATAAATATATTTACGTCGTCTCCCCTTTGGTCGACTGTGGAACTCATTGGGAATCTCCTTGGGGGACTCTCTGGGTGAAAACTGAAGTAGGGAGTTTTTCCCGAATGACGAAAAAGTCCAGTTCTCTGTCGTACACACAGGTGGAGACGAGCGGATTCAGCACAATCAATCCATAGTTAAGTTAGTTAATATATAGAGTAGATGGTGGGAGGAATGAAGCCTATGTAAGCTGAGGGGACGGGTGGAGACAACCCTTGTGGAAACACAGCAGGCAGAAGAGGAAGGCGGGAAAGCTCACAGCCTTGGCACGACCAGATTGTAAACATACACCCCCAGGGAGGACTCTCTCTACCGAACAGAGAACCCAACAAAAGTGTGAGATTCGGCTACCGGACCCAACTTGGAGCTATCACCGCCACGACGGACGTTGACACCTACTCACTAAGCATACCAACCCATAGCCTGCTCCTAAAAGGGACAGATCGACGTAATCCGGCAACTAAAGGATGGAGTAACAGAGTTACTAGTCATACCTATGCAACACCATCATTCTGTACCCATAGAATAAGAATAAAATTAATTAGAGAAACTCTGTAAGGGCGAAAGCCGAAATATCGGAGTATAAACACCCATAAATAAAATAATATATTTACTTTATAGTCTATAGTACTAATACATAGTATGTATATGTACATGGGAAGTTTTGTATATTTAGCTTAACATAGGCTTAGACTTTTAGATAAATGATTTATGGATAAAAGTTAGCTATTACTAAAATGCTGAAATTTTCAAATGAAATTTTCAAATCAATTATTAGTTTATGTTCATATATTTTGAATTTCAATTAAACATTTTATTCGAATATTTGTACATTATTCATTTATGTTGTGTTATGTACAATAGGGTACAATAAGTAATCTACCTATACAATATTAATTTATTTACTACATAGGTAATCGTACTCGAATTGATTAGCACTCCTGATAGGAATATGTAAATTTGTGGAATTACCTAAATGTATAATTGGATTTATAAGTTAATTAAATTATTGTAAAACGCAGTCGGTTGCAGTCTCTTGGTATGAGTTTCCTCCAACTGCACTTTCTTTGTCTTCCATTGATTGTGGATCATCAGATTGGTATTGATCAACGCAATGGCAAATGCCATCCTTTGAACAAACAATATTCATTTTAGACGTTCCACCGCATTCTTGTTCTTGGTCTAAAATAAAAAAATATTAAATTTACATTATATATAGGACTTTTTAATATGTTTTGCTTAATAAATGAGTTAAAATATTAAAAAATTTCACCTTTTTGGAAATCTCCAGAATGAACACAAGATTCCCCTGGATTTTCCCCAGCTTCAGTTGAATGGAGCAAAACCAAAGACAAACAAATGAGAAAGATTCCAACAAAAACCTTCATTTTCTGAAAGCAAAAATATTGATTTTAAAGAATTTACACAATTTCGAATAAGAGAGGTATTGCATATAATTCATAGTATAATCTATGACACTAGTTAGTATATAACACTAGTTAGTATATAGTATAATGGGGAAAAAATAATTTACTTCAAATTATGAAAAAGTGGTAAATGAGATTTGAATGTAATTGTAATTGGTTAACTAACTGTGCTTGTATAGTTAGTATTTGTTCTTTAGTTATTTCTTTTAAAATTTGTTGAGTCCCTTTTATAGTAAAATAAATCATTTAAAAACTATTAACAAGTTATAAACTAATTTGAACATTATTATCGAATGAATAATCATTTTCCTTGGATCTCCCTAAATCTTCTTTAAGAAGAAACTTATTTTATTAATTATTAACATTATTAAGTAATTCTAATTACAGATATTTCCATAATTCATAAATAAGTACGTAGTACATAATTACCATATATTATATTTGTGGACTGTAGAGCACCATCCATAATACGATATGCATAGTATTTTCAGGAGCTATAACAAATGATATACTCTTTTGTATAAAGATTCTTATCAATGTTTTGTGTGGTGGAGTGGTGATACAACGATTGACTTGCTGCCATAAAACTTTCCGATTTAACCCAATTGTCCCGAATTTAACCGGATTGATTAAGTGTCAATATTTTCATGGAAATAGAACTCTAATTTCCTAAGTCGCATTCAGCTAATCACTCTATAATTGTTTAATATTTGGATTAATAAACACATTATGAGTATTGTATTGAGCTTATTTATGTACTATAATGACGTCAAATCCTTAATTATCGAATTAGTTAAATTATTCTTAATAGCATTTAAATGATTTTCTTTTACTATAAAATGCAAAATTCAATTTCTAAATAACAACTCATCTTTAAACCTTGGCCTATTTTAAAAGTACACTCCTAATAAGAAAATTTTGATTGTTAAAGTTGAAGGGTATGTAAATATTTAATATAAAATATCGTTTTTATAAATAATAAAATTTAAATAATTTGATGTAGTTTTCTAGTTTTGATTTAAAAATTATTTTTACATAATATACAAAAGTAATCTGTATACAGAAAATGAAGGTCTTTGTTGCCATCGTTCTCATTTCATCTTTGGCTTTTGTTTTGATCCCTTCAATTGAAGCTGGGGAAAATCCAGGGGAATCTTGTGTTCATTCTGGAGATTTCCAAAAAGGTGAAAAGTTACAAATTTAACATCATGGAATTTATTTTGATAAAATTTTAATACATTGATCGTTTTTTTGTTTTAGACCAAGAGTTAGAATGCGGCGGAACGTCTAAAATGAATCTTGTTTGTTCAAAGGATAATGTTTGCCACTGCATTGATCAATACCAATCTGATAATAAAAAATCCATGGAAGCTAAAACTAAGCAAGTTGGGACACATTCATACAAACCGGCTGCTACTGACTGCGTTGCTCAATAACAAAATATAATTTCTCTCTAATTATCAACAATTTATAAGTTCAACTTCAATAAAATATCAAAAGTTATTTTAATTTGTAAATTCCATAATATCACCCGAATAAAATGTATAATTATAATTAAAATAATTTTTATTTAAAAGCTTTAAAAATTCAATAAATTACTGTACATGAACATTGCATTGATGGCTATTTTTAAAAAAAATTAAAGCCTATATAGAGTATTCACATTAGTATTATTCGCATATCTTATTTATTAACTTAATTTAAAATTTAAGCGAACATAGTAAGTAATACAATATGAACATTTAAAATATTAGATCAAAGAATTTAACTGATTTTATATCATCGGTTTAATTTAAAATTTAGTTTAATTTAATTTCATCGCATTTAGGTGTTACCGTGTTACATAATACAATATTACATAAAATGCGCATGATTAATTCAATGCTCTTATTGTTAGATAATATTTTAATATGACGTTATATACCTACAAAGATTTAAAAACAATATACAAATAGCTATTGAGAAAATGTATATTTTGCAATCGATAGACTTACATTGGATTCTTATTGTTATTTTCTAAAATTGTGATAAGGTGTATCATTTATAAATAAATCTGTAAATTTATCATAAAATATAATAAACCAATTTGTAAATTAACTTTACATTCTATTCATAATCCCTATATAATAAAATATCGGTCTCTGTCGGTAATCAGCTCACTCTCCCGTCACAATACTCCATTCGGGGTTTTTTGATTAATACCTAAATGTCCGGGCCCACCTGGGGACGAAACTAACGGCGAGATATTTTGGAAATGATGTTCGGTTAATTAATTAACACTGAATAACCACAAATTTAATCAATTCTCCCGCTTATGAATTTTAAAATTATCTGGATATTTTGAAAATATTTTGGAGAAACAGGCAATTTTGTCTACTAGGTATTAATCCAGTCGCCAATGGAGGGGAAATTAAGCAATGCACGAAGGATCGAAAGTGACTCAGAATTTGTGAGAATAATAGATGTATATAGATTACTAGCAAACGATGTATGTATGTATACAGTATATAAATAAAAGTAACTTTATTATATAATTTTC